>CAIGRB010010443.1:50838-70005 GCA_903798255.1 Fraxinus quadrangulata
TGATTATGTTGATGAATTGTGTTTCTTTTGCTTGGTTTTTCTATTATGTGCATTACTTGTTTAAGACTTGTTATGGTTTTGAATAATTATGTGGTTCTTGTAACGTTTATGCTTACAGGAATCTATTTTCTTTATTTTTCTCTAGAAAATACACTGCTAAAGTCACTCCTTAATATCTTTCTAATGTGAGCTTTATCTTTTTTTCTAGTTTCTTTTGTGTCTTCTTCTATTTTCGATATGGGTTCATGAATATGATGAGGAATTGTGGTTTCCTTTATTGTAGGTTTTCTATTTTGTGCAGTGCTTGTATTTAAGATATATGTTGTGGTTGTTAATAGATTTGAACTTCTTTATAATGTTATTATTTCTTGGACTAAGATACATTTAATGATATTTCTATAACATGCAAAGGGACAAGTTTCTTGACCAAATTGTTTTTTTTTATTCGTAACCAGAAAATTCTATTAATCAAAGAAAAATACACAGAAAGTGTATAATTAGTTACAAGAAAGAAAAGACATGAAGTTAGGCAACCCCTCTATAGGATTGCTAGTCGCGACATTAAACCAAATATACAAAGTTAGATAAAATAATTCTCTAAATTGCTCTGTGGTCCGTAATTGGTCTTCAAAGCATTGGTTGTTCCTTTCCCTCCATACACACCATACAATGCATCCCGGGATAAGATATCATACTAGCTTGCTATCCTTATCACGATGTTTCCTCGTCTATGCCCGCAACATGTCTTCTATACGTCTATGCAACACCCAAACTATATGTTGAGACACCCAAACTATATGTTGAGATTCTTGACCAAATTGTTGGAGTTCAAAAGATAAATGTTGCTATGAATTTTGTATGGGGAGGTCTTGTAACGTCCAGAGCCTCTGTGTCCAAGTCGCTATAATATACATATTGTCCACTATGAGAAAATATGTGCATATCTTCCCACTCGCGAAATTCTATGACGTACCTTAGGATTCGAACTCAAAACCTCTCTCGATTAGAGAGTTAAGTTAAATTTTGGTACCAATTAGGAGGCTCGGATCGTTACAGGCTTTGCTAATTCTTTTGCAAGCTTTCATGGTTGCTCCTCAAAAACCGAGGGAAAACTGGAAGTTGTTTTTAACATTGGTTTGCAAATTTATTGATAGAATAGACCATCTTGTAGCTGATCTATGTTTGGCATTCACAAATAAGAATGAAATATTGTGCATTGATGCAATGTTTAGAAATAGACACCAGTATTTTGTGAGTTATAGTTCTTGCGCATTAGATTTTGTTTTCTTAAGCAGCTTTTGCATCTTCTTATAAGGTAAATTTTGCTGGCATAAACACTCGATTATTTATTTATTTATTTTGGTACTTGCGGCCATTAATATACCATCAATCCAAAACAGAATATATGAAAAATTTATTGATGCTTATTTATAGAGAGTCGAAGCACCCAAAATATAGATGATGAGCAGTAAAGTGGTTTTAACGTACAAGCGGAGATGGCCACCTTCAAGGTTTGATCTCTCTCATGAAAATGTGTGTTTTGAGACTCCGTATGAGTGCCGAGAGTCCAAAGCCTCTGCTACTCTTGACAAGTATGAAGAGCCAATTGAAGAAAATAGATTGGAGAACCAGAACAAAGAATCTGGGGTGAGATGACAATTGAATTTGTTTTGTATTTTGTAATGTACTGTTGGATAATTTTTGGCAAGTGCAAACTTATCACGTATTTTAGAAATATGGTTTTCTAGCACAAGTGCGCTGCATATGGTTTTGTGTATAGTTATTGTATGTCGCTCAAGACAAATTGAATCCAGGAACTTGGAAATTATTACTGTATAAACTTTCTGATGAACTATGGAATATTGTTCATTGGATATATGTATGACTTTTGTCACAACTGGAACTTTCTTTGTTGTTTCTTCTCTGTTTTCGGCAAGTTACTGAACTTTATTGCTTGCTTGGGCCTGTTCTGTTTGCTAGGCCTAACAAATAATTTCTTCTATTAGTTGCATTGATTCCGTAATAGCTCTATGATATGTCCATATTACTTTGGTCTTGACTCCCTTAGATTGGAATAAAGGATCCTGAAAGCCAAATGTGATGATTAATAGAGCCCTGATGCTGTCTTGAGTTATGATTGTTTGTGTCGAGTGTGCTTTGACAACTTTGAACTGCACGAATGTGGTATTCGTTTAATAGGTTTAGCAGTTGCTTTCATTTGAAGACAACAAAGTTCTTCAAAAGCAGAGTTTCACCTATCACGTGTGACCTCAATATCTTAAATGGCCACTCCTAAACTGTACTGGATAATTCTAATAAACTTGAGGCATGTTTATTTCAGCCAAAGAAAGTGTCTTATAAGACACAAAACTAGGCTGACAAATTGCATGAACTCTCCCATATTTTTCATGGTTACGATGATTCAGGGAGCAGTTGGTGCCGCAGCTTCTCTCAGCTTTTTGAATATAACTCATACTTTCTGTTGGAAATACCTGGATTCATCTGATTTTCGGGGCCCTGTTCTTACTATATTGAGTAGGCATAATTTTGATCTTTTGCAGATGTGCCATGAATACTGCAGAGGCAAAGTTGGTGACAGTATGTTTCAGTGTCAATGCTGCTATCGGCAGTATTGTGTTGAATGTCTTAATCCTCAAAAGGTATCTCACTCTTTCTTTTCTTTGTAGATACATTGAAATTGTGATCGTTGAGGGAATCTTTTCTTGAGAATTATTGAAATTGAATACATGACTTTTCAATTAAAGCATGCTTCAAAAGAGAAAAGGCTTTGCTCTGGTTGTATCAAGGCAGAGTATTCCTCAAGCAGACTGGAGGACGAGACCCTTTCTGTAGAATCTGATGTGACACAAGCGAGATTTCATTCAAAAAATGCACTTTTGAAAGGAAGTCCCCCCAAAAAATGCAGCCATGAGAGTAAGGATGCACCTTTTTCAGAAAAATTAACTTCGGAAGAATTGGACTTTGCTCATAAAGATAAGTGCAGTAGCTTATGCAAAATTTCAGTTGCAAAACGGACGTTTTCCTCAACACTAATTACATTTCGTCAAAGATCCAAGCAGAACAAGGATACCATTGGGCCAAATACAAAATCCAACATAAAAGCTGGAAAGAGTTCTTCATTGGCAACAGAGGGATGTACCTTTGCATCTGCTCTCTCCGCCTGTACATTTGAAACACCACCGGCTGAAAGCTGTTCAAATGATCATTCAGAGGATCTGAAGAATGAGAAGGATATACTACTGAGGGATTCCTTTGTTAGGAATGAAAAAGAAGTATGTCATCTTTTTTGAAGCAGCTTTTTTTATATAATATTTCTGCATATCATAAGAAGCTAAAACAACTAATTATTGAAAGAATTTTTCATTTCCCAGGAAGCTGGGAAAATTATTATCAGTATTTTCATGCCACCATAAGATAAAAAGATACTACTAATAAGATAATTGCTTTTGGGAGAAATTCTTCCGAAGCCATTTTCTTAAATCTTCTCTGTTTGCAAGATCTCCATTCAAAAGATAATTAATGTTTTGCATATAATTGTATTGCTAATAATATAAATATGAGTGCTGGCTTAGTTCTTTAAAAAAGTAAGAAGAAAATGCTTATTTTAGTAAAAGGAAAAAGGAAAGCGGTTGTGAAAAAGAGTGCCGGTTTAGTTATTAGATTGTGGGAAAAGATTACAATTTTGCTTCTTAGAATTGCGATCAGAAGTCCACTAGTTGGGCATTAGTTATTTTTCTTGATGTTGAAGTTAATACCAACCGGTCATATTATTGTTCAGCACTATCATTGGAACAAATATACATACACTTATGTTTCCAATATTGAGGTGACCCAGTGACGGCACTAAATTTTGAGTTTGGGTTTTCTTCTAATTCCGAGCTTGGATATTGCTGCATGAAGGATTTTCATTTTGCGCTTCAAAGTCAAGTCATAGCATGATATCTTAAAACCTCAATAAAACTTGATTACATTACATGCATGGGAAAATGCATCTGTTTAATCCAGAAAGTTGCGGAAAAGTATATGGAGCTTCTGATTTTTGTCTAACACAAAGTAAATTTGTTCTTGTGTTTGATTATATAAGATTACCGGCATGTTAAGTATGAGATAATGGAGTTTGTTCTGTGTGACTGCTAATCAATTTCTGATTCTATTACAGGTACATAGTCAAGAAACTGATTATAAGTCTGAGTTTCCTGCATCAGCACCAAAGACTGAGATGTAACTTTCTTTCATATCTTTATAGTTAATAATTAACTGTTTCGTTATATAATTTGATTCTTGAATATTTTTAACAGTGGCATCCAAGTGGACGAGCAATTGAAGTCTCTGCATAAAACAGCCAATGACACCTCATCTACTTTTGTTCAACTTAGTTCAGATGCTCTCAAGTCGACTTCTTTTCATAGTTGTGTCACCATGGATGTTCAAAAAAATCATCCCTTAAGTCCATCAAGAAACTTATCAGATGTTCCCACTGGAGATTTGGAGCACAAGATTGTTAAGAGTTTCTCTAATGAAGATTTGAACACCACGGAATTGCCAGATGAATTGTCTGGAAATAAATGTTCTCAACCATCTCAGGACCTATCCGTTGCTGCACCTGGTAAGGATTCTATGTAGATCTGTCCCTAGTTCCTGGGAGTTCAATTATTTTTGCAATTTCATGTGCTTGTTTTTGCAAGGCGTTTGCGAGTATTAATGTTTCTATGATAGTACAGCTTGTGATATTGACTGCAATGCAGCACTGGACTCTGGTTTTGATGAACCTTATTTTCATAAGGTGTCTCCTCGAAGCAAAAATTTGGAACTTCTCAATGGAAAAATTAAGGAGAATATGTCAACTCACGAGGCAAGGATAATAGAAAGTGGTTGTTCTCTTGTGAAACCCGTAGACAAAAGCAATGATTGTGTAAATTATCCTCCACAGTTCAGGGACGTCGCATCAAAAAATAATTATCTTCAGGTAACTTGCACAATTGGAGTCTGTAGCATTATATTTAGAATAATGCTATCTAGCACCAGGGGTGATGAATAACATTACTCTTATATTTATTAGTGATAACTGGGTGCTTTTTAGTGATATCAGCATGTGTTCAGCTCATTTTTATAAACACTCAAGCCACTTTTTATCCCATTTATCCACTACTCATTTCAATCTATTTATAGTTTAAATTGTTAATGAGTACTTCCCAAACAGGCTCTAATGTTTCATATATTTGTTAATTATAAATTATATGTAAAACTTGCTATGTCGGTCCACAACTTTTTGAGCAGCATCGTCCTTACGCTTTTAGCTTTGTAATTGGTCCCCAATTAAGGTCTTGTCAATTTGGCCGTTTAAATGTCAATTTTTTTACTGAAAACAGTTGTGCCCTTAGTTGAAGTAATATATAGAAAACAGTAAGGGTACAATCATTTTTTGGATAAAATGTCTTGTTAACGGTCGAAGGGAAGGAATCTGTCTGGTAGGGACCAATGACTGCAAAACTCAAAGATTGGAGATAACACTGCCAAAAAAAATAAGTTGTCGACCATGGTGCAATTTTCTTTGCATTTCAACAAGGAATTTGTTGCAGTTATTCCCTGAGAATAGAAGCCATGACTTGTTACCATCAACAAACACACAGCAGAAGGCCGTTGCTTTTGTGGGATCGGAAGAAAGCCAGAGCCAGCTTAAATCCCCTGCTATTACAAAATCTTCACTCTTTCTCGGTTTATCCCTGCCAATGGAGCCAACAGTTGCTTTCAATCCCATGTTGTATCAGTGGCCCAATGTTAACATCCAACCTCAAGAAACCTTTCGTGATTTAGGACCACAACGTTGTTTAGATCAAACATCGTCACTTTTAAGACATAAAATGATGCTCGATAACATTTTAGGGAGAGCAAGAGTGGCAAAGGGGAACAGAGGTAGCTTTTCTGACAGGTTTGAATCTCTGACCACCTGGTCAGAAGAGGAGCTAGATTGTCTGTGGATCGGAGTGAGAAGACACGGAAGAGGTAATTGGAATGCCATGTTGAAGGATCCGAGACTGCATTTCTTTCCCTGTAGGACCCCAAGGGACTTGGCTGAGAGGTGGGACGAGGATCAATCCAAACTTATGTACAGCATGCCCTTTTCCCAACCAAAATATGACAGTACCCCAGATGTTTTGTCGTACGGTATGAAGCACCTTTCATATCCTAAAATAAAACATCGGTCTGATGATGTCCACCTTTCACTTAGAGATGTATCTCCCAGTTATGAGGATAGTGTTAAGAAAATATCACCAATGGATTTTATCAATATTCAACATAATGGGCTACTTCAGAAACCAGTTACAGACTCAAGGACCTTTCCGTCCTATAGTCATGCATTAGCCGGTGCTGAATCTTCATTGCATACGGGTCCCATGACGAGCATGACTGTGAAAGGTTGTTGTTTAGACAGCTGTATGTCGACTCTAATCTCCATCATCAACAAGCAAGGAACAGGCTGAATAACAAGTACACCATCTCAGGTAAAACTGCCAGATGTGGGAAGAAGAAACCATCCAATAATAACCAAGAGGACTTGCTCATCATCCACAGTGATGCCTCGTCCGAAGAGACGATATCTGACGATCAGTGTTAGGCCTATGCAGCTAGCAAAATTTCTTGTTGATCTTTAGGTGAGTTTTGGAACTGTAAAAGGATAGATGTAAGTTGTGTTGAATCTTCTGTATGTGTTCTTACTTTGATGATTTCAATTCCTATTGTTAATCTACTTTAAAAAAGAATGTTTGTCTAAGCTTAAAAAATTTACTAAGAACTTATTTTTAAGTAAATTTTGCTTTCTGAACATATTTGGATATATTACTTTTTCTTTTCTTTGTAAGAAAAAAAGTTATTTATTTTGATGGTAATTCAATTATTGTAGAGCCTAAAATACCCTCTACTCCTTGTCAAATGAGTTCAAAAAGTTATTTATTTTGATGGTAATTCATTTTTTGTAGTGCCTAAAATACCCTCTACTCCTTGTCAACTGAGTTCCATTTAAATATTTTGTTCGTTACGTTCGGACTTATGAACGATTATTTTCTAATTCGTTTCTCTGAGACAAAACAATTTTTTGTGCTGGTAAGTTTTGAACAAGCTCTCTGTCGTATTTACTATAGCATAAAACATGGGTACCAAGTTAATACTGGAAATTTTTGTGCAGTGTTGCTTATTTGTTGCGTAAATAAGATTGTTGTTGGGCTTTATTTATCCGATGAAATTTCGACTCTTTATTTCCTTATTTGTGGACTACTTGCTGTCGTTATTTATTAGTTTTGTTCTTCTTGTTTGTTGTTTCTGGTATATATGCATATCCCTGTTTGTAATTTTCAAGCAATTTATTAATTTTGGTCAACAAACGTACAAAAAATTGGTGTTTACATGTCGAGAATAGAACCTCTTGTTCAGTTTTTTGATTAAAGGTGTTGTTTGAAACATAGAATGTTTGAAGATGGTAATGAAAATTTGAAAATTGTAGTAAATGTCGAGTATCGTGGCTGCATGTCGTGATTATAATTGGTAGTGAGGGAATTTTTACTCAATCTAGAATGGTCGAGGTTGTAATAAAAAATTATAATGTTACACGAGTTGATGATTTGTAATGAAGAAATATGAGTTTAGATCTGTTGTTCAAAATTGGCTATTCAATTTGCTATCCACTCAATTATTTATTGACATATTATTTTACACCTATTTTTAAATACAAATGACGATGAGAGAAAAGTTGAACACGCCAATTTAAAGTGACGTGTCAATAAATCATTTGGTGGATGACAAGTTGGACAACAAATCTCAAATCTCAACTATAGATAATATGATACTTCAATTAATTGATGAATTATTTAATTTTTGAGAATTATCAAAAACTTATTCGACAATTAATTTATTTGTCATTTCATATGTGCTTAGAATCCTTTCTTTAAATATATGCAAATTATATCTATAATCTGAATAGACTTTCTGAAAATTCATAATAGGGCTAAAAAGGAAAAACCAAAAAAATCTAATAATTAAATAGAATAAACCATAATTACTCATTGAAGTCACCACCAAAATTGATTATACTTCAAGTTATCACTTAATTTTAGCTAGAAATCAAGATTTCTATTAAATCCATGTTTGACCTTCATTTTATAAAACTCATTTTCCCTCAAATTAATTTTCAACCACACGTTTTACGACACTCACAATTTTTATTAAATTTTCGACTATATGTTACATCAACTTTTATCAAAATCTATTAAAAATTTGACTTTTAGTTAGACCATACAGAGTTAAATATGTTTGCTTAGGTTATTAATACAAGATGCTTTAATGTAAAATCTCAATAAATGAATGTTAGGTAAATTAATAACCTTGTCTCTTACAATAAATTTTTCGACTACAACTCAGGTCGATATACTAAGGGGTGTATTCAATTGTGTGTTTTAAAGATTTTTATAATATTATTTTTTTTCAAATGAAGGACTTCCATAGAGTTTATAGTCATTTATAGATAATTACGAAATTAGTGAAATTCTTTTGTAAATTTCTATAGACTTCAATTATAAGTATTTTATAAAATTGATTACTTCGGTTAAAACAAAATTCACCTAGATCCAGCGCACGAGAGGAAAGTTCCCACTAGGAGGTATAGGTTCGATCTCTACCATCCCTTCCCCTCCCTAAAATAAATATATAATGTTAAGAATTATCATTAAGTCAAACCTTCATTTTGGCTATATTTCAAGTTCACAACTTTGGCCAGAAACATTCCCTACTATATTCACGAGAAATGAACTATTAAGTTAATCCTTAATTTTTTAAACTCATTTTCCTCAAATTCATTCTTAATCACATTTTTCACGAGATTCACAATTTCTAATTAATTTTTTAACCACATAATTTATTTATTTTTATCAAAATTTACTAAAAATGTAACTTTTAGTTAAACCAAACAGAGGTTAAGCATGTTTGTTTAGTTATTAATACAAAATGCTTTACAGTAAAATCTCAATAAATAAATGTTTCATAAACTAATAACCTTATTTTGGATGATAAAATTTTTCAGTTTAGTATATACGAAGGAGGTGTATTTAATTGTGACTTTTAAAAATTTTTATAGACCTTTTCAAGTGAGGATTTTTGTAGAATTCATAGACTTTTATAAATTTGTATTAACAAAAATCTTTCATAGACTATAGATTTTTATTATAAATTTTTTATAGAATTCATCTTACTTTTGAGAGCTTCCATTTGAAATAGTGTTGGAAATTCTCACATAGGAGTGGAGGTTCCATCCCCACCATCCTTTCCTCCTTCCCATATGTAATAAAAAAACATTTCCAAAAGAATTAAAAATTTTAACTCACCCTAATTAAGTAAATAGTATAAACCTTTACAAAATTAAACAAACAATTAATATATTTGAAATTTAGCCCCTATTTATTTGATGGCCATTATTCGAAAAATTTATTTTTCTATATATTTATTTTCAACTATACATTTATACAATAAAATATTTTGCACATGAATTCAAAATTTTTCTTAAAAAAGTTATTTATTTTGATGGTAAGTCATTTTTTGTAGTGCCTAAAATACCCTCTACTCCTTGTCAACTTAGTTCCATTTAAATATTTTGTTCGTTATGTTCTGACTTATGAACGATTATTTTCTAACTCGTTTCTCTGAGACATAAAATATTTTGGTGCTAGTAAGTTTTGAGCAATCTCTCTGTCGTATTTACTATAGCATAAACCATGGGTACCACATTAATGCTGGAAATATTTGTGCAGTGTTGCTTATTTGTTGTGTATATAAGATTGTTGTTGGGCATTATTTATCCGATGAAATTTCGACTCTTTATTTCCTTATTTGTGGAATACTTGCTGTCGTTATTTATTAGTTTTGTTCTTGTTGTTTGTTGTTTCTGGTATATATGCATATGAGCATATCCTTGTTTGTAATTTTCAAGCAATTTATAAATTTTGGTCAACAAATGTACAAAAAAATTGGTGTTTACATGTCGAAAATAGAACCTCTAGTTCAGTTTTTTTATTAAAGGTGTTGTTTGAAACATAGAATGTTTGAAGGTGGTA
Source organism: Fraxinus quadrangulata (assembly GCA_903798255.1). Taxonomy (NCBI): domain Eukaryota; kingdom Viridiplantae; phylum Streptophyta; class Magnoliopsida; order Lamiales; family Oleaceae; genus Fraxinus; species Fraxinus quadrangulata. The sequence goes on from CAIGRB010010443.1 coordinate 60,957, forward strand.
ATAAAAATTTGAAATTTGTAGTAAATGTCGAGTATCTTGGCTGCATGTTGTGATTATAATTGGTAGCGAGGGAATTTTTAGTCAATCTAGAACGGTTGATGTTGTAATAAAAAATTATAATATTACATGAAGTTGATGATTTGTAAATGAAGAAATATGAGTTTAGATCTGTTGTTCAAAATTGACTATTCAATTTGCTGTCCACTCAATGATTTATTGACACATTATTTTACACTTATTTTTAAACACAAATAGTAATAAGAGAAAAGTTGAACACAATAATTTAAAGTGACGTGTCAATAAATCATTTGGTGGACAGCAAGTTGGACAACAAATCTCAACTCTCAATTATAGATAATATGATACTTCAATTAATTGATGAATTATTTAATTTTTGAGAATTATCAAAAACTTATTCGACAATTAATTTATGAGTCATTTCATATGTGCTTAGAATCCTTTCTTTAAATATATGCGAATTATATCTATAATCCGAAAAGACTTTCTGAAAATTCATAATAGGGCAAAAAAGGAAAACCAAAAAAAAATCCAATAATTAAATAGAATAAACCATAATTACTCATTGAAGTCACCACCAAAATTGATTATACTTCAAGTTTATCACTTAATTTTAGCTAGAAATCAAGGTTTCTATTAAATCCATGTTTGACCTTCATTTTATAAAACTCATTTTCCCTCAAATTAATTTTCAACCACACATTTTACGACACTCACAATTTTTATTAAATTTTCAGCTATATGTTACATCAACTTTTATCAAAATCTATTAAAAATCTGATTTTTAGTTAAACCAAACAGAGTTAAATATGTTTGCTTAGGTTATTAATACGAGATGCTTTAATGTAAAATCTCAATAAATGAATGTTAGGTAAATTGATAACCTTGTTTCTTACAATAAATTTTTCGACTACAACTCAGGTATACTAAGGGGTGTATTCAGTTGTGCGTTTTAAAGATTTTTATAATTTTTTTTTTTTCTAATGAAGGACTTCCATAGAGTTTATAGTCATTTATAGATAATTAAGAAATCAATGAAATTCTTTTGTAAATTTCTATAGACTTCTATTATAATTATTTTGTAAAATTGATTACTTCTGAAAATTTTCATTTAAAATAAAATTCACCGAGATCCAGCGCACGAGAGGAAAGTTCCCACTAGGAGGTATAGGTTCGATCTCTACCATCCCTTCCCCTCCCTAAAATAAATATATAATGTTAAGAATTATCATTAAGTCAAACCTTCATTTTGGCTATATTTCAAGTTCACAACTTTGGCCAGAAACATTCCCTACTATATTCACGAGAAATGAACTATTAAGTTAATCCTTAATTTTTTAAACTCATTTTCCTCAAATTCATTCTTAATCACATTTTNATTGATATTTTTCATAGAAAAAAATTGAATGAAAAAATAAAAGAGAAAAATGTTATAAAAATTTTTTAAACTACAATTTGATTTTTTTTTTCCCTTAGAAAACGGGGAGAAATGATAACAAAATGGAGAAAAATGAAAAAGAAAACAAATATAATAGGTGGAAGAGATAGAATAATAATATATTTTTAATTGTGACTCTTAAGATTCTTGTAGGAAAAGAGGAAAGAAAAATATTGAAAGAGAAAAAAACTACATATAAAAAAAATCTTTTGTGAAAGTCTTCCAAGTGAATCAGAGTCAAAATTGGAGATTTTATTTTTGTATTTTCTATTTAAATATTAGTATCATAGAGAATTTTATATAAAAAAATTAAAGTCATTAACATTTTGAATACCACATTACTTGTAGAGATTTCGAAAAAGTTTCTATTGAATTTTAATAAAACAATACATTTAAATTGTCTTAAAAAGTTTGTGTTGAATACTCAAACACTTTTTAATTTTTAAAAGTTTTTAATAGTTCCAATTTTTGGAATAGTAGATTAATGAAGAATGTGTAATTAAAAAATATAGGAAAAATTTTGAGTTTGCGTGTAATATTATTTTTCTTTTATAAGTGTTGTTGAAAAGAAGAGAGAAAAATGTATTTTGAAAATAATGGTAATACAACCCTTGAATTAATACACTCGTTAAATGTATAGGATAATAATTAATTTTGAATCATATAGGTTCCCAATAGTATATAAAAGAATAAGTAATTAAGCCCATGTTTGATTAGCCAAAAAATACATTTTTTGTCAATTTTGATAAACTGTTGAATTGTATAGTTAAAAAATTGATAAATATTATGAATCTCATTATATGTGTGATTAAAATTAATCATTGATTTTTACTTAAATTTTTATCAATTTCTTTTAGCTAAACCAAAATATGGGCTAAATATATAAAAGTTAGCAATATATAAAAGAGATATAATTTAGTAAACACCTATGCTTAGTGTAACTTAGCTTATATTAAGCTCCAATTTGACCATCATTTTATTCAAACTTTTTTTCTACATACTTAATTTCAATCATATGTTTACACAATAAAAATATTATGTACGTAAATTTAAAAAAAAAATTCTATTTTTAACTACACATTATTTTAAAAATCACCATTCATAACTCTATTTTTTTCTCAAATAATGGTTGTCAAACATAGGCTAAATATCCATATTGTCATATTTTGAGTCTTGGCAATAAAAAAAAAGTGGATAATCTTTGAATATTATATTAAAGACGTTGACATTTTGGCTATATTTCGAGTTTACAACTTTGGCTAGAAACATTCCCTACTATATTCACGAGAAATGAACTATTAAGTCAATCCTTATTTTTTTAAACTCATTTTCCTCAAATTCATTCTTAATCACATTTTTCACGAGATTCACAATTTCTAATTAATTTTTTAACCACATAATTTATTTACTTTTATAAAAATCTACTAAAAATGTGACTTTTAATTAAACCAAACAGAGGTTAAGTATGCTTGTTTAGTTATTAATACAAAATGCTTTACAGTAAAATCTCAATAAATAAATGTTTCATAAACTAATAACCTTATTTTGGATGATCAAATTTTTCAGTTTAGTATATACGAAGGAGGTGTATTTAATTGTGACTTTTAAAATTTTTTATAGACTTTTTCAATTGAGGATTTTTGTAGAATTCAAAATCTTTCATAGACTACAGATTTTTGTTATAAATTTTTTTATAGAATTCATCTTACTTTTGAGAGCTTCCATTTGAAATAGAGTAGGTAATTCTCACATAGGATAGGAGCGGGGGTTCCACCCCCACCATCCTTTCCTCCTTCCTATGTAATAAAAAAATATTTCCAAAAGAAATAAAAATTTAACTCACCCTAACTAAGTAAATAGTATAAACCTTTACAAAATTAAACAAACAATTAATATATTTGAAATTTAGCCCCTATTTATTTGATGGCCATTATTTGAAAAATCGATTTTTCTCTATACTTATTTTCAACCATACATTTATACAATAAAATATTTTGCATGTGAATTTAAAAATTTTCTTACCTTTTAACCATATATTCTTTTAAAAATTACTATTCAGAATATTAATGTTTTTTTTTTCAAATAATGGTCATTAAAAGTAGGGATGACAGTTGAACGAGTTCAGGGCGAGGCACACTCACCCCACGGAGGCAATCCACCTGGCGGGGCGACGATTTGTTCCGTTTAAATTTATTTATTTATTATTATTGTTATTATTTTGTAATTTTTTTTAATTTTTTTCTTTTTCAGCAATCCACGACGGAGCGTCACCCCATGCCCCGCCCCGATGGGATGGCGTGGCAGGGCAGGGCGGGGCGGGGCGTCCCTAATCAAAAGGGGGGCTTAATTACAAATTGATATCTTTCATTAAAAAATTGGGTGAAAATGAAAAGAGAAAAGCATTAAGAATTCTTTAGTAACAAGTTATAACTTGATCTTTTTTCAAAGTAAATGTGGAGAAATTATTAGACAGAGAGAGAATAGAGAGAGGAAAAGAGAACAATCACAACCGATAGAAGAGAGAGTAATAATAATAGTAAGAGTCTTTAAAAGTATCAATTAAATATACTCTTTTAAATTAACGAACTCGCTAAAGGCATAAAATAATAATTTTATTTTGAATTATATAGGTCCCATGAGTATATAAAAGAATAAGTAACTAAACCCCTATTTTGATTAAAAAAAATGTTGAAATGTATGGTTAAAACGTTGTGAATTTCATGACACGAGTTATTAAGATCAACTGTTTATTTTCACTTAAATTTTTATAACTTATTTTTAGCTAAACCAAAACATGGCTAAATATATAAAATTTAGCAATACATATAAGAGAAATGATTTAATGCTTGGTATAACTTAGCTTATACGAACGATGATGAATCTTTTAATTTTTGAGATCTATCATAAACTCATTCAACAATTAATTCATATACCATTTCACGCATTCTTAAAATATTTTCTTTAAGCATGCACATTATACTTATAATCTAAAAAATAATTTCTGAAAATTCATAATATGGCAAAAAAAGAAAAACAAAAAAGATTAAATAACTAAAGAGAATCCACCACCAACGCTTCTGAAGTCACCACCAAGTTTCTCTAAGTTGAACTCGCATATATTTTTTTTCTATACGATTTCAATCCTTAAAAAATATATATATACGAGTTCAACCCAGAAAACATGCTAGTATACAACTCAATTACACCGAAAATGATAACACAATCTACCATTATCCCTAGAAATCTTTGGTATTCAAAACCATGGAAAAAGAGAAATATATAGGGATTTATAGCAGGATTGATTTGCATGGGTTTAGCAATTTTACTCAAACTCAAAAAATTTGTAGTTATCAGTTTAAACGGGACCATTCTTATCATATACAGTATTTGTAGCCATGAAAATTCTTAAAACTAATCATAAATAGGGGCGCGTTTGATTACGAATAAGGAATTTGCATGAAAGGAAAAATAAATTATAGGCGATTCAATTGTCTAGAACTTATTTGTATAAAAATTATTAATTAGATATGTTTGATTGATTTAGGTTTCAACATTGAAAATATTATATATGTCCATTTTTTATTGGTGAGTAGATGAGAGAAAACAGATGGATAACACAAAGAAAGTGAAAGTGAATTATCTGAAAAATAAAAAACACATCTTCTTAAAGAAAATATTTCCCTTGTTTTCAAGGGAAATATGGCCACGTGACTAAAAGTAAGAAAATATTGTCATAAAAAAAGTATGAAATTATGTGTAAAAAATAATTTTTCCATATAAAATATTGGTAATCAAACGCACCCTGATATTGTTACAAAATATGTCAATTTGAGCTTAAATTAGAATTTTTCAAACTTGCAAAGCAAACACCAGAAGACAAGGAAATAGTTATTTACCTTATAGCAAATTAGCAATTGTAGATCTAAAGTACCACTAAAAATTCTTCACTAGGTCTACTTATTTAGAAATTATTTTTAAATATATAAAAGAGTAAGAGATGAATTCACATATAGATTATTGTAAGATGTTTATTTTATTTTTTTCAATTTAAGTTCTATCTCAGCCCAGTAATATTAAAATTCGTCATAAGATTTGAATCAAATATTGTAACGGAATACTATAAGTGATTTTTTACTTTTTAATTTTTTTTTTTTTCAAGTTGTAAAGTCCAATATTATGTCGGTTTTCTCCAAGTTAAATTATAATCTAGTCCTATGTTCTGTAAACCCATTATTAATGCGATAAAATGTTTTATCACTAAAATAAATTAAAATTTTGTTACTTCTGAAATAAACGCAATCTAAATAAGAACGAACTAAGTATCTCAATAACTAAAGGAATCGACATTGAATTTTCTTACCGCGTCAGATAACTTAAATTCATCACGAATTAGCTACTTAACGCTCAATACTATGGGAATCAACAACGGACTTTATCACCAAGAAATCTATAGTTGATATTCTACGACGACAGATTCTTGATGCCTTACCATGCCATTCTTGAGATCTGAGAACAACTTATAAGTTATAGCTTCTTGATTAAGGTTCTTATAACAATTATTTCTTTTGGCATCAAAAGCTAATCAATGCTTTATGACTAGATTTCTTTTGTGCATCAAGTTTTACAACTTTCTTTATCCCTAGCTTTATGAAAAACATATAAAAGTATTATATATATATAGAAACATACACACATATTGCCTTCAACATAGTGAATAACACAGGAAGAGAAGAATGTCTGAACTGCCGGCGGATGTGTGGAGAAGAATAATGCAAATCGGAGTTGAAAATTCGGTTCTGGATTTCAAAGATCTGTGCAGGCTTTCACTCACCTGTAAATGCCTCTATGAACTCTCCGGTGAAGATGCTCTTTGGTCATCACTGCTTTATAAAGATTTTCATGATGAAGAAGATGGTACCATTGCTAGTAAAAAAAAAGGCCTTTACAAACACAGGTATTTAAAACCCTGCAAACCATCACCACTACCACCATTAATTGTTGACACTATCTCATGGGATTATTATTTTACTTAAAGGAAAATGGAAATGAATTTTGCAGTTTATTGTTGTAGTATTTTGTTGATTATGGCTCTTTGTTGCACTATTTTAGAGCCAATCAGGTCTCACAGTGTGAGACAAAATAGAAAGAATATTCAGCACGAAAATTTTGGATGTTTTGCTACCAGGGGCGGAGCTAGTTTTAAAAAAAAACCGTGAGTGCAATTCTCAGAAAATTTTAATTGTAAGGGAAAAAATTGAAAATTACAAAGATTTTTTTGTCTAAAATTGATAAAATGTATGATTAAAAAGTTATAGGTACCATAAAATATGTTGTAAAAATTAATTGTTGACCTTGACTTACATTAAAATTTAAATTTTAATCCCTTACAAATAGGGTTATACATCGTTAAATAACTTAAATTCATTATGAGTTTGCTACGTAATACTCAATATTTCATATTTATTTATAATATATACATAGTTAAATAACGTAATATATTGTCGTTGTTGCATACATCTCTTGGTATATATATTTATTAACAAATCAAGCACACTGATGAGAAAAGAAAATTTTATATTGATAACAATACTTAATTTGTTATTGCATGTTGTCAATTTTGAATATTTTGTTTTAGATTTTTTTATGGATTCAATATAATGGAAATACATTAAAAAATAAAAATATTCTACAAAATTACGTCCAATGCAAGTGTTCTTCACAAGTTGATTCCAATGTACCATATTTTTATCCGAATAATAATTTAAAAATGTCGGTCAATATAGAATATTATCTCTTTGCGTTGGACCATACCATTCAGAAAATGTCAGCCTAGAAATCCTAAAATGGTTAGTCTCAGTCTCAGATTTGGTTCTGAAATTCGTCCGAATGTGAAGTGGACCCGTCTCCACGTTCATATTCTGAAAATGGAACTAATGGGGTATATAAAAAGAAAAAAAATAAAAATTCAACAATGTATTGATTCAGAATAGGATACAAGAGAAAATATTGTTGTGATAATATTTGTCATTTTAGTCTAATCTGATGTACAATGACTTGTCACTAATATCGATTACGATTGACGAGTTATAGTTGACACATCTAACTCAAAGTTCATACGCTGTGCGCTTGTCATTTTCGACTATGAGTAGTGCATAATTAATGGTTGAATTTAAAAATTTTAGAATTGAAGTATTGAGCTAAAATGAATGAATTAATCTAAATTATTTTATGCTTTTATAACTTATTTTTATGAAGAAACGACATGTTCGTAATTTTTGTTACATTTAATTAGATAGTACTGAACAAGTTAGAGAATAAAAAAATTAAAATAAGATAAGTAATTCTCGTTGTCAAACGTGATCTTAAAAAATTCAAAATGATTACCTTCTCAAGACTAGAATGGTCAATTTTATGTAACTCTCAAACTTCTCATAATAATAATATATATTAGTATACACGCAATGAATTTGGCAAAAATAAAGTTGAAAAGTTAGGTTAGCGAACCCTTAGAATATTACCTCAATTACAAGTCAAAACTTTGAATATATGTCTATCACATGTTTTAATATTGTATTAAACTAGAAAAGAATGTGCTTTTTAGTTTTTAATTATGATAAACTAATTTAATAGAGATTTGTTTCGTTATTTTAAATAAACAAACCTACCTTAAACTATACAAAGTTTGGTATGAATTTCGATTCTAAACGCTAATTAAGCGCGTACACTAACGATAAACAATGTTTATATTCGTCAAGTGGTTGTAACCCCACAAATTGTGTGCACAAGAATAAACAATGTATATCGATACGTTCAATTAAATAGAATTAAATATATAACTTAAAAATATGGCAACTAGTTAATTTACCTAGAGTATTACGTATCTATTTAGTTAAAATTAAAATCAAAATTTAAGTAGATTTCAATAAAAATTGTAAAAACATGTGATTGAAAAGTTGAGGATCCCATGAAATATGTAATTAAAATTAATTATTAACTTTGACTTAAATTTTAGTCTAAATTTTAGCTGAACCAAACGAGATTTTAGACCAAAAAGTTATTTGGTTTTTTAGTAGTTTCAAAATAAGTTCAGATGTTGTTGTGAACATGTTGTCTTTTCAACACAATTTTGACACTTTGACATATCGTGTCTTCTTATTAAAAGACGTGTTAATGCCATTTCATTTGCTCAGAAGGAGTTATGTGTCGTAATGTTATTAATGTGTTAGTGAGAAGAGTAATTAGCACGTAACGTCCCCACATTTCATAGCGTAAAATGTCATTTTCATCTATTTTTCAATCAAAAATTTTGAAATGACAAATATATCATTTTCTTTAAATAAAAAAAAACAAAAAATAATTGCAACCACAGTTCCATGATTTTTAAAAAGCACAAATGAGTCCCAAATAAATTATTAAAAAGGTAATTGATACATAATGTTCATATTTTTCACCGTTATTGCGAAAAACGTCCATACTTTTCTTTTTTTTTGACATTTTTACCCTTAATTACACTTTTGATTATGCAAACTATTATTTCCATCAAATTTTTCAATAAAGAATTGCGAAATAATAAATATACACTCATATTTAAAT
>CAIGRB010010472.1:8242-19579 GCA_903798255.1 Fraxinus quadrangulata
TTAAATTACTCACTTTTCGTTTGATTGACCCTTACTTCCACTACTTCATTAGTTTTAGAGTTTAAGGTATTTCTTTTGGATGCCTGCGACAGCACATACCAAGGAGTATAGGTAACAGTCCTATATCTAAGTATCCCATTAGATTTGCAGAAATAATCAAACTCTTAATTGCAAAATTCAAGGCCATTATCAGTTCTAAGTGCTTTAACACTTTTATTAACTTGATTTTCAATAAGAGTTTTCCATTCTACAAATTTTTTAAAGGTGTCACACTTGCTTTTCAAAAGAATAACCCAACTTTTCTTTGAGAATCATCAATGATGAGCAAAAAGTATTTAAAGCTAGAATAAGTGCATACAGTAGTTGGTCCCCACAAATCAGCATGTAAGTAGTCAAAAATAGATTGTGATTTATGAATGTCAGAAACAAAAGGCAATTTCTTTTGTTTTCCATATATGCAATGTTCACAGAAAGATATTCTTTGTATTCTTTCATTTCCTAAAAGACATTGTTTCTTAAGAGTGTACAGATTCTTATCACTGATATGTCCTATTCTTTTGTGCCATAATTCAAATTTATCAGATTGTGAGACTGTAGCAGCAAAAGATTTGTTTTGTAAAGGTAAAGCTTTCAAAGTGTAAATCCCATTGGATTTTTCAACATTAATGACTTTTGCAAAATCCTTTTGAAGTGTTAGAATACCTTTATTTATAATGGTATTAAAACTTTCATCATCAAGGGAACCTAAAGAGATTAAATTTCTCCTCAAGTCTGGAATGTATCTAGTTTTGTTTAAAGTCAGAACATTCTCATTTTCTATATTTAAAACAGTTTTACCAATCCCTTTTATTCTGCAAGAAAAGTCATTTCCCAATATTACCTATCCTCCATTTATTTCAAGAAAATCAGTGAAAGAATCTTTGTAAGGTGTCATATGAAAAGTACACCCATAATCAAGAATTCATTCATTTTTAGTCAATGATTGGCTGGCCATGTAAACCTGTCCATCAGAAGTTGCATCTTCTTTATAAGCTAAAGTAGCCCCACCATCAACTTTATTAATATTTTTCAGTTCATCAATCCTTTTGTAGTAATCTTTAATAAAATGTTCCAATTTTCCACAGAAATTACATTTCTTCCCTTAGCCTTATTATTAATCTTATTGAAGTTAGATTTATTACTTTTGACATTTTCAAAAAATTCTTTATGTTTTCCAAAACTTTTATTTCAGAAATTTTTATTGTTTATTTTTGAAAAAATGTTTCCTTTCCCATTGTATCCAACTCCAGTAGAGGAGGTTTTTAACTCACTTTTAAATTCAAGTTCCTTATTCCTTAAGGAAAAAACAATGATATCAACAGTAACAGAATTTCTTCCATATTCAAGAGCATTTCTCAAATCTTTATATTTTTCAGGTAAGGATGATAATAAGGCTACGGATTTTTGATCACTGGAAAGAGTTTCACCACTATTGGTGAGATCTTGAGAAAGTTTATTAAATATGTCAAGATCACAATTGGGATCAAACTTAAAATGGAAAAATTGTTTCCACATGTAACATTTATTGGGAAGTGTCTTAGTTTTATAAAGAGATTCAAGCTTTACACATATTTCAACTGCAGTCTCAGTCTTTCCTACTTCTCTAATGACACTATTAGATAAATGCAGAAATATCGTGCTCCATGCAGTTTCATCTTGTTCAATTCTTTTATTATCAGCCACTTCTTCCCGCCAAGATTCATCAAGAGCTTTAGAACATTTAAAATGAATTAACAGAGCTTTCATTTTTCTGCTCTAAAGGGTAAAGTCTCCCTTCCCATTCCAAATGTCACATCAACTTTGGTACTACCCATGTTAAGAGTTCGAAAGACACAGTAAATGCTTAAGCAATGTGGCAATGCAAAAAATAATGTACCAATCACAGAGAATAACAAAACCAACTATTGCACACTTACACAGAGTAATAGAATGCATGAAATATTTTATTTCAAACAAGTGTACACAGTTTAACAATATCAGAGATACATGTAACAAGATATCACAGATATAACCCAAGCACCAATTTCGAACTATAGAACTCAAAGATAATCTTGAAGAAACTGTTAATCTCAGTCCCTTCAGATTCTAGGGTTCTCGAATGAAACCCTAGACAAAGGAAGATCTGGGAGGGTTTCGAACAAGAGATCCAAGAAAAGTAAATATCGAAAAAGGTACAGTGATTTAGGGTTAGAAACTCGTTACCAACGTCTTAGCTCAGTAGTATAAAATAGTGAAAACCAGGACTATTTTACTTTCTCTGCTAAAGGTAAAGAACCAGACCCTTTCTAGAAAGGATCTTTGTAGATCCAGAGTCACGTTTACCAAGAACACCAAGAAAAATACCGAATCGAAAAATTTTGGAGATCGAAAAGCTCTGATACCACTGTTGGTATAAAAGTTCCAAATACACTGAACACAAATGATTTTTCGCCTTAAGGTCCGGATGTTCACCTAAATAGGGCTAATCACCCGTTGAACATTCACCGAAGTGATTATCGCTCCAATCCACTAGAAACCATCAATTAATCGGAGCAAGTATCACAATGCAACAGATCCACGAAGGATAATGCTCTCAGATCCAGATTTTCTCTCAAGAAACCACACACTCGATTACTCAAAGTAACCAACAATTATTGATCACAACAAGAATAGAATCGCCCAAACCACGTCCTTACAAACACTAGATCTCACCAAGAAATACCTAGAGTTTAGAGAGTACAGGTGAAAACCAAAGGTTTTCAGAGAGAGAGAATAGAGAGAACAAGACCTTAGAATCATCTCGAATCATGGCAAATGAAAAGGTCAAGCCAATAATACAAACGATCAGACACATCCAACGATCACAGCCCTTCCACGTGGCTTCATCTCAGCTTTTGAAATATAATGAAAGGGCTGTCGGGTTGCAGTCAATGGGCTGGGATCATCATTTTACAATAGGTTGCATCACAGGCCCAAATTGTTAAGCATATATCTCAACAATTTTGGTTCTTATAATAGATATGTAAATGTTGTTGAGGTTTTTGGGGGTGTTGATGATGGTTTTTGGTGCGATCTGTATGGTTGTGATGTTCTTGCGATGATGATTATGATTGTTGGTGCAATCTTGATGGTAGTGATGGTTGTTGGTGGTGATAATGGTTGTTGGTGCGATTCTTGCGTCTGTGTGATGCAATCTAGGCAGTGGTGATGGTTGTTGGTGCAAATGTTGGTGGTGGTACATTATCAATGGTGGCAATGGTAGTGAGGTGGCAACGGCTCATGAGTGATATCGGTGGTGAATAAGTAATGGGGATGGGACGAAGAGTGTTCGTGACCAATTACTTGAGTAATTGTGATTAATAAAATGGATAATATGTGACTAACGAATAATATATGACCTAATAATGTGTAACTTGTAACTAAATTTATAATTTTGACCTACAATTTGTGTATTTATTAACGTTAAATAAGTTATGACCAATTAATATAATAATTTGTGATCGATTAATAATTTATGGCTAATTAATTTGATAATTTTGATCGATAAATAGGTTGTGACTTATAAAAGTATATAATTTGTGACTAAAATTGCAATTGTGATTCACATTAGTGTCTTGTGACTGTGATATTATGTGATTTGTAATTAGTATGTAATTGTGACCGTAAATTGTATGTTATTGTGGTCTTAATCTATTTAATTAACACCACATGATTTTTGAAAATAAATAAATAAATAAATAAAAACTTCACAAGTTTCTTAAAATTGAAAGTATACATTGAAACTATGATAATTGTGTAATTTTTCATAACTACGAAAAAATCATAACTAAGAGAGTAAGTATGACCAATTTCAAAATTAAGAAATAAGGTTTATTAATTCAAAAATCAGATATTAATTAAATTTTATTTATGAAATAATTAGTTTAATATATATTTTGTTAATTAAATATATTATGGTCACAATTAATTATTTATATATCACAGATTATTTTTCGGTTACATAATATCAAATTAATTTGTCACAAACTATTTTTCAATTACAAATAAAAATTTTTATAGGTCACAACTTATTTTATTGTAAGAAATCAGAAATTTTATAAGTCTCAACTTATTTCACGATCACAAATTATCAAATTAATTGGTCACAATTTACCAAATTCTAAGTCACAATTACAAATTTAGTCATAGTTACACATTCTTCTAAGTCACCAATCATAAATTAAAAATTTATTAGTCACACATCCAAATAATTGGTCACAAACACTCTTTCCACCCCATTCCCACCACTACTTCGCTGGCATAACCACAACACCAGTAGCACATCGGCTCCGCCTTTATCTCCATCTATACCACACCACAACTAGCACCCCCATCAAAAAATTCACAAACACGCCACTACCATTACTGCAAATTAACACAAATTAACACCGCTGCACCTACCTTAAAAACCACCCCAAAACATGCCGCAAAATCACTACAAAAATCACCTATCTATGTGTACCAAGCAAAAACTATGATCTGTGACAGACAAATTCACCACAATAATCGTCGGAGAAACAACTGGATTAGTTTGTACCATGCAAAACCACAACTACCAACAAAGGCAATCGTCGCGCGAAGAGAAGCTGCGCTGCTCAGAGTTGCGATCCGCCCGTACAAGCACCGCTTTTGCATTGTAGCAGCATGAAAGTGCAGTTGTGCTTCTGATGCTTGCCACAACAACGGAGGTGCCCTGTCGCTGGATATGGTGTGGTGCCGAAGAAGAGAGAAGGGTTGTGAAACTCCACAGTTCGCAGCGCCGAATGCTATGACTTGCGGTGTTGATGTCAACAACAGTGCCGACTGCTGTTAGTGCTGCTCGGTGGTGATCTTTCGGCTTCGATGGATTGCTCGTCGTGTGAGAAGAGAAGGGGTGAGGAAGAGAGAGAAAATATTAGGGTTTGGATTAAATTTGATAGGTTGGACAGGGTTAATTATTTATATAATACTAATATTAATACTTGAATTATTATTTGATTTATGAATAAGTAAACCTCATATCTCATTTTTGAATTACAATCTTAAAAATGTGTCCTGATGTAATTTCCACATCTTATATTTCAATGGTCTACCCCTAATTTAGTGTAACTTTTAGTTTTGGAGTTTGTTTGAATGCCATTTTTTTGTTCAAATAGAGTAGTGCTAATATTTTTTCATCGAATAATGTGTGATTGAAAATAAGAGGTAAAAAAATGTATTTTTAAAATAATAGAAACAAAACAAGGGCAAAACCAAACACTCACAACCCTCTCCGCCGCCACCCACAACCATAGCTGCGACTTTGCCGCCACCACAACCCTCCGACTCAAGCTCCCTACCACCTCCGCTAACATATGCCACATTTAACAATCCATTCCCTCCACCAAAAACCAGAAAAAAAAAAAAAAAAAAGGNTGACCAAAAAGTAATGTTAGACCTAAAAATTTGTTACTTTGTAACCGATAATTTGACAATTTGTAAATGTCTACTAAGTTGTGACTTATAATATTTATGATTTGTGACCGGTGAATAAGTTGTGATGTAAAAATTTTTTTACTTGTGACCGATGAACAAATTGTGACTTATAAAATTTCTAAATTGTGATCGTAAAATAATTTAACCTATAAAATTTCTGATTTGTGATCGTAAAATAATTTGTAACTTATAAAATTTTTGATTTGTGACCGATGAACAAATTGTGACATCTAAGATTTTTGAATTATGATCGTAAAATAATTTGTGACGTTTCAATTTTTTATTTGTGATCGATAAACAGATTGTGACCTGTAAAATTTTTGAATTGTGACCGTAAAATAATTTGTGACATGTAAAATTCGTGATTTGTGACCAATTATATAGAATTTGTGACCAAATTATATAGAATTGTGATTTTCATATATTTAATTAATTAATTTATAAATAAAATTTAAAAAATTTTGAAATTGAAATTGTAAACCTTATCTCTTAAATTTGAAATGGGTGAAACTTAACCTCTAAGTTATTAAATCTTTACTATGAAATTTTTTCATTTGTTTTTGTGTGCCAACAAAAAAATAGTACAGTTGGATCTTTCCGTGGCCCAATCATCTAGGGCCCAATTCTGCCTCTAAGTTGCTAATTCGTCATCATCTAAGCAGGGAGTTGAATTGAAGGCATAATCAGTCAGCATGGGACTGAAATTGTGGTTGATTAGTACCCTTTAAATCTCCCCAGTTTCCATCCTTAGACCCATTTCTCAATCCACCAAAATCCCACTCCGGCGTCCGCTCCTTCTCGTCAGAGCCCTTTCCGCCACTGCAGCCACCGAAACCACCACGATTGCTCCCGCCGCCACCCCAGATGATGACAGAGGTATCTATTCATTTGTAAGAACATATATTGTTTTAATATTTTTTTGTTCTTATAATAGCTATGTAAATGTTGTTGGGGTTTGTGGGGGTGTTGTTGGTGCGATCTGGATGGTTGTAATGGTTTGTGCGATGATGATTATGATTGTTGGTGCAATCTTTATGGTAGTGATGGTTGTTGGTGGTGATAATGGTTGTTGGTGCGTCCGTGTGATTCGTGCATCCGTGTGATGCAATATAGGTAGTGGTGATGGTTGTTGGTGCAAATGTTGGTGGTGGTACGGTATCAATGGTAGTGAGGTGGCAACGGCTCATGAGTGATATCGGTGGTGAAGGAGTAGTGGGGGGTGGGACGAAGAGCGTCTGTGACCAATTTCTTGAGTAATTGTGATCAATAGAATTGATAATTTGTGACGAACGACTAATATATGACCTAAAAATGTGTAACTTGTAACTAAATTTATAATTTTGACCTAAATTTTGTGTATTTATGATCGTTAAATAAGTTATAACTAATTAATATGATAATTTGTGATCGATAAATAAGTTATGACTAATTAATTCGACAATGTTCATCAATAAATAGGTCGTGACTCATAAAAATATGTAATTTGTGACTAAAATTGCAATTGTGATTCACATTGGTGTCTTGTAACTGTGACGTTATGTGATTTGTTATTAGTGCGTAATTGTGACCATAAATTGTATGTTATTATGGCCTTAACCTATTTAATTAACACCACCCGAATTTGCCACCACCACAACCCTCCAACTCAAGCTCCCTACCACCTCCACTAACATATGCCGCATTTTACAATCTA
The DNA here is from genome assembly GCA_903798255.1 of Fraxinus quadrangulata. NCBI lineage: Eukaryota > Viridiplantae > Streptophyta > Magnoliopsida > Lamiales > Oleaceae > Fraxinus > Fraxinus quadrangulata. Next base: position 15,447 of record CAIGRB010010472.1, read on the forward strand.
TCCCCTCCACACAAAAAAAGGAAAAAAAAAAACAGCATTTATTAAAAACCACCACCTGTTGTGGTCAAGCACCACTAGCACCATGAACAGCGCCACCAAGCTTGGACTCTCAATGTATGGTTGTTGTGACAGCGCAAGTGGGGGCGATGCGGTTGATTAACCGCGCATTTGATTTGAACAACACTACCTTTGGATCTCAATTCTTTGTGTTATTTGGTTCTTATTTTGTTGTTCAATTGATAGTTCGTAAGGTTTCCGTTTATATTTTGTTAGTAAAGAAAGATCGGAGTTCTGCAGCATATTGAAGATTGATTTTTGAAGCATAATGGCGTATTGAGTATTTTTTTTTTTAATTATGTTTTTATTTTTTCTTTAAGGCGGTGAATGCAAATGGTGGTTGAACGTTGATTGAGATAGTGAATCAGCAGTGGACCTGGATTTATAATGATGAAAGTGTTGGGAAATAGGTTAAAATAGTCATTATTTTGAAGAAATGATACTATGAACCCATGAATTTTTTGAGAATTTGTGCTTGAAAACTATGAAAACAAAAAATTTAATTTATGTGTAAACTATTTTATTATGTGAACATATAATTAAAAATAGTATGAAAATAAAAAAAATTGTTTTAATGGAAATCGAAAGGGGCTAAGTTGTGCACTGACAAGAATACATCATGTAACTACCATAAAGAATATAATACAAGGATTATATTAGATCAAAATAGCCATTTTTAGTTTTTTAGCAAATAATAACAGTTGAGAAACATGTATCTGATTCCAAGCTAAGACAAATTTAACTTTATTAAAAATTATTTATTGCAATTTTATCTTGAAAGACCGTTCAGTAGTATACTCAATTATTTTTCGAGTTTTTCAAATTAATACTCGCTTATCCTTTTCTCGAGGTTGATCTTATAACTAGAGCAACTTGACATTTACTCAACTTGAATAATTGGAGTAGTAGACTATGAAATGAACATGGTTACAATTGGAAATGGAAAATTTCTCGCGTTATCAATCAATTACAACCTGCTGAAGAACTGGGAATGGAACTTGATGTTGGAGAGGCACTGTCCATATTTTGTCTAGTGATATGGGCAATAAATGAATCTAATTCAGCTTTAGATGCGCCGCCTTCCTCAGTCCACAGCCTAACAACAGCAGCCAATTCCTCAGCCTGTTTTCGTAGCGTATTTCCTTCTTCCGATGCCATTAATCTTCTCACAACATTCTCAATAGTGGAAGATTTCACCAGTTCCTCCCTCCGTTCCCATTCGCTCACAATGAGACCTGTTTGAATTGAACACAAAATATAAATGAATAAATTTGTCTGCTCCGTAATAATTTATTTAAAGTTTTAATATGGTGGTTCGAGATACCTGTTTTCAGTATTTCTGTTATGAGCACAGAGTTTCTTGGTTGGTCAGAATGCATAGGCCAGGCTGCAATTGGCACTCCCATGGTAATGCTTTCTATGCATGAATTCCAGCCACAATGGCTCATGAATCCACCAGTTGATGGATGGGAAAGAATTTCTGGCTGTGGTGCCCAATCTCTCACCATCATTCCAAACTCTAAGACTCTTTTCTCGAACCCATCAGGTAATTCAGCTCGTCTAACTTCACCATCGAACACATTTCCACTATCGGCGTCCCTCAGCACCCAAATGAACTTCTGTTTGCTCTGTTCTAATCCCATTGCCAGCTCTTTGATTTCTTCGTCCGACAATGAAGTCATCGTCCCAAACGATACATAGATAACAGATTTTCGAGCTTGTTTGTCAAGCCACTCTAAACATTTGTGTTGGCTATTAGCAGATAAGGATTTTGATGGGAGAATTGGTCCTATTGCCCATAGTTTTCTTTTCTCGGCAACCTCTTCCATTTCTAATAGATCAACAAAAGGCCCTTCTATGGCTCTGCAAGTATTGAATAAATATCCAGCTCTATATTTCAATGGCTCTTCCTGTAAAGCTAAAAATTCGAAGAGGTCCTCTGAAATACATCCTTCGAAAGAGGGTAAACGTTTTGGTTGTTCAATAGGGAATGGTTTCCCCAGGGATTCCCATAGAAAAGAGGAATGAAAATAAGCTGAAAGACAGTTGAAAACATAGGATTCTGCATTAGGAATGGAAGCAACATCCCGAACAACCGCAGCAATAAGAGGATCATGAATAACGACAACTCTTTTTGCTTGCTTGGATATATGTTTTATGTATTCAGCCACCAGTTGGCGGATGCTCAACATGGCGTACCAGGCAGGCTGCAGGTGTGTTGGGAACTTATTAGTTGACTTGGGATTCGGAGGAGGAGATTCAAAAGCAGGTGTTGGAAGATCGTGGAAATGGAGTTTGTCTAAATTTAGAGGGTTTAGGCCATTTGCACGGACCTTGGCTTGGCGGTTGTAGATGGCAGAACTGACATAGTGAACCGGGAGGGCATAGGAAGATACGAGGCAGGAGAGTTGCAGAAGCTGATTGAGGTGGCCCTGGGCTGGAAATGGCACCACTATTACTACAACTTGAGTTTGTTCCTTGCTGGTATGCTCATTGCTTTTATGAATATCATTACAGCTTGCCATTAATTGATCTGCTTTAGCTAGTTTTGAGTTGGAGGCTATATTCTGGTACTGGGATTTTGAAGAGAGTGCTCAAGTTGAAAGCTTTAATGTCGGCTAGCAATGGTAATTCTTCTGAGTTAAATGAATCTTTACGTTGCTGGATCTTCTCGATCATACAAAACATGTAATTTTGTTAGGGCTTCGTTATAATTTCCTTATTATCGGAATTCAAGTTCAAACATTAATTTCGGGGGTTACTATAATGACACACGAACAAGCAAATCGGAATGGTTAGCCACTTGGGATAAATTACTATTGTTAAAATCGAACTTATATTGACATTATTAAGTTCCCCTTTGGCACTCATTAAAATTATAATTTAATTTTCTTTTTTCTTATCAACTGTACATTTTTCAATAAAATAATTTCACGCGTAAATTTAAAATTTTTTCCTCTTTTTTAATCATACATTCTTTAAAAAATACTATTTCAGAAATTATAATCTCAAATAATGACAAATAATGGAGCCAAACGGGGGCTAAACAAAGAATCAAAAAAACATTTTTTACCCCTTAAATTAAGCAAAGTTTGGGAAGCAGACAGAAAAGAAATTGATTTTGCGGATTCGAAATTAAATGAATGTGTACGGTGTTTGTTTTTTTCACAGTATCCACGGCTAACTACTAGCGCTAGTGCCCGAACATGTTTTTTCACTTGTCTGTTAAACTACTTGTTTAAAAATTTAAAAATTATATATATATTTAAACATTTTCCTTAGCACGCAATTTGACTTCTTACCATACATGGGGGAAAGAATATGACAGCCGAAAGGAAGCAAACTTTCGGATTATTATCCCACCACTCCTAAAAAATTTCGGCCGCTTGTTATGATCCACACAAGTTACGTATATTTTGAAAACAGATCTTCCGTGGTGGTGGTAGTGCGTCAGGGCGAAGGGAGGGGAGTCCTTGGGGGACCTGGACCACCCCCCGCTCCCCAACCCAAATGTTTGACAATTTTTTTTTTTTAAATTTTTTTTTTTATATTTATCTTTTTGTCCTCAAATGAATAAAAAACTTAAAACTCTACGTTCCTACCAATTCAAATCCAAGCATTTCCGTCCCGACTCCCGTTAGTATACAAGCTTTTGACATTGACATTAATTCTTCCAATTGCTACTTCTACAATAGAGAGAGTATTTTCTGTAATGAATTGTATCAAGAATCGATTGCGCAATCGAATGAATGATAAATGGTTAAATGATAGTTTGCTTGTATATATTGAGAATGATGTATTCGACAGGATTGATGATGATGTATTTATATAACGTCATTAAAGTATGAAAATTCGAAATGAACGCTTGTAATAAAGTATGATTTTGCTAAATTAAAGATTGATATTTTCTTTTATACGTTTCTTGATTTTTTTTGTTAATAATGTACATTAATTTATGTTCCTTTATTTCCTTTCTCCATTACAAAGTACCAACTTCCCCAATTTTAACAGATAATGTTTCAAAAAAAAATTCGGGGGCAGACTCTGGGACCCCGCCTACTTCGACGGGTTGGCTC
>CAIGRB010010472.1:23137-39382 GCA_903798255.1 Fraxinus quadrangulata
GAAAGGTGCATTAAATAAAAGAAATTTGACACTTCAAAATGGTATCAAGATCTGTTATTAGAAATTGACTTGCAAATTGATGGTGTAAAATGGGCCCATTGCAATATTTTTTCTATTTTTTTTAATTTTTTTTTTTTTTTTTTTTTTTACTTTTTAACTACACATTTTACTTTTCACAAAATCTATTTTCAATCATCTTTATTGCTAAATTTGTCCCCTTCTTAAATTGGAATGACACTTGTTAAGTCTATATTTGGTAGATATTAAAATCTAGATTTTAATTTAAGTCAAAATCAATAATTAGTTTTAGTCACATATTTAATGAGATTCATAATTTTTTAAATATATATTTTATCAAATTTTTTTATCAAAATTTACTAAAAACTTAATTTTAATTCTCCACCAAACATATCCTAAGACAATCATTATTTCAAAATTCTTAATCTTCATACTCATTTCCAACTACACATTTATACAATAAAATATTTTGCACGTAAATTCAAAAGTTTACACTATTTTTTAACAGCATATTCTTCAAAAAATCACTATTCAAAACTCTATTTTTTTTAAATAATGGCCATTAAACATGGCTAAATGTTTTCCCATCAATATAAATATATTTTGTGGAAATTACATGGAGGCTTACTCTTAAAAATTGCATGTAAAAAATCAGAATTATAATTTATATACACAAAAATCAGATGATAATATAGTTTTTTAATATTAAAGAATAATATTTTAAAATTCAAATAATTATATACCCACACCCAAACCATAATATTCATTTTCTTCCTCATTTTCAATCAATTTTCCCTCTCTCTTCCCTACCTCTCCTTCTTTCTACCTCAACGAGCATCGTCGCCAACGGGGATTTGCACGCCTATTGCCCTTACCACAAATCGAGTGGTGTGCAGCCGCTGCAACGGCTTCATCCTTACAGTGATCTGCGACGCGTTGTCTCTGCAATGCACCGTATGGTGGTGGCGATGCAATGGTATTAGTGGTGTTGGTAGGGTGTGTTGCGTTGTGGGGGCTGTGTTAGTGGTGGTTGTGGTGGTGGTGCATCTGTATAGGGTTAGGTGGTTGTTTTAGGTTTGACTCGGTGCGTCTGTGTTGGGTTGTGCTGTGGGTGGTGGTGGTGCTTTGGTGGTAGAAGCACCTCGTGTAGCGAATGGTGGCGGCAGTGGTTTGCATGTTTTGACGGTGATTTTGTTGGTGGCGATGGTGGTGGATCTAGCAGTGGAGGTGGGTTTTGTTTTGGATCAATGATGGATCTGACGATGGCGTTGTTGGATTGGCGTGACGATGATGGTGATTTTGTTGATGCAAGAGACGACAGCGGTCCCGACAACAAATTTGGAAATTGTTTTGGTAGGGTTGTAGTGGTGGTGGAGGAAGTGGGGTGGAATGGGGTGTTTGTGACCAATTATTTAGTTGATGTTAACAAATAAATTGATTAATGTGTGGTCAATAAATAATTTGTGACCAATTATTTGGTAGATTGTGACCAATAAATTGATTGATTTGTGATCAATAGATAATATGTGATCTATAAAATATGATTGTGACTCCTAGTTTATTAAGTTGTGACCAAGAAATTACTTGTGATCAATTTATTTGATAATATGCGACTGTTAAATAAGTTGTAACTTATAATATTTATGATTTTTGATATAAAAAAAAGTTGTGACTTATAATTTTTTTTTATCTGTGATCAAGAATAATTTGTGACCTATAAAAATTTTGATATGTGACTCAAAAACAATTTGTTCTGTGATCGAGAAATAATTTGTGATAAAATTAATTCAATAATTGTGATCAAATTTTATAGAATTATGATCTTAATATATTTAATTAATATCTCATAATTAAGATGTAATAAATATTTGATTTTTAAAATTTTAAACATCGTTTCTTAATTTTAAAATAAGTAAAACTTGCCCCTTGTTTGGACTAAATCTTTTTCAAGAAAATGTATTTTGGAATGTTAAAAAGTTGGAAAATATGTGGTTAAAAAATAAGGAAAAATTTTCGATTTGAGTTTAAAATTATTTTATAGAAAAATGTGTGGTTAAAAATGAGTGTTGAAAAAATGAGTTCTTATGAAAAATGAAGCCCAAAATGGGCTTAATCTCTTGTGAAATTTTTCCACATACTTTTGTGGGTGTGCCAACAAAAAAAAAAAGTACAGTTGGATCTTTCAGTGGCCCAATCATCTAGGGCCCAATTCAGCATCTAAGTTGCCAATTCGTCATCATCTAAGCAGGGAGTCGAATTGAAGGCATAATCAATCAACATGGGACTGAAATTGTGGTTGAGCAGTACCCTTAAAATCTCCCCAATTTCCACTCTCAGACCCATTTCTCAATCCACCAAAATCCCACTTCGGCGTCCGCTCCTTCTCGTCAGAGCCCTTTCCGCTGTCGCAGCCACCGGAACCACCACCAGTGCTCCCGCCACCACCCCAGATGATGACAGAGGTATCTATTCATTTGTAAGAACATGTATTGTTTTGATATTATTTTTGGTTCTTATAATAGAATGATAGTTTTGGGATTAAGTTTGAGGGCACCTTCTTTGATTTGCTTTGCTGTGGATACTTAGAAATCATGAAGAATGCTTCAGCGTCCTCGTGGTTGTAGTTACCTTGTAATATATAAATGCTTATCAATAGTTTTATGCAGAAGAAGAACTGGTTATGCTAATTCTATTTCAATTTATTTAATAAGTAGTTTGTCTTCATGACGAATTTGAACCAGCGAGTTGTTTTATAATTCTACTGTCAATAGGTTTTTCCTCAGTTTCCTCTCGGTAGTTTTATTACTTTTATCTGCATTTTGTAATATTAATCTGTATTTTTCCCGTGCCAATGCTACAATTAGAATCTAAATATTCTATATTTGGAATTAAATTGGCACAAGCTAGCTTCTTTAGCTAATTGTTATTCACAGATGTCAGGAAGTTGAACGGCTTCGAGGTGAGAGAAATGTAGTCGCGAACAGGATGAAGGGAAAACTGGAACCCTCTGAGTGTCAAAAACTAGTAGAAGAAGGTTTCTATTATATTTCTATAGTTTACTTGAATGTTTCCATTCGTCTTATTTGCTCATTTTAAGTATGTTTCATACTGGGAAAAATCTCAAGGAAAGGCTTGTTACCCTGGAAGAAGACCTTCTCAAACTTACAGATGAGCCCCAGCGGGAAGCACAATGTGTGAAATATGACACATCCAGATATTCCAGTAGGAGGAGAAGATTGTTCTACTATTAGAAAAAATGGTATATACTTTTTATTGCTTCAATATCTTCCAAGACATGAACCCCTTCCCCTTCCTCCTACATCCCCATCTCTGTGACCTTTCACTTCACCATGTGTAGGTTGGAAAAGCTCGTGAATTTAGCTTCTCTGTGAAGGATCACGTCCAGCTCGGAAAATATCTGAACATATTTGATTTTGATGCTGCTGCTGAGGTAATAAACATAAAGTATTTAGTTATCCGTTACCTAAACGAGAGGATTTCAATCCATGCCATCCTTCCAGTTACTTAAAATGACAATCTTTTATTGAAAACGACACTTAAAAATCCTAGAAATTGAGTAAGTCCTCATTCATTTTAACAAGGAAAAGAGATAGTCTTTTCGACTCTTAAAATCACACAATCTCCTTCCATGATTGTAAAAGTTAGTGAAAATGGTCCTACAACTGGGATGAAAACAACAACAATGAAAGGAAAATAGAGAGAAGCAGAGTTGACGAAGATCCAAATAGAATGAATCTGTTGCAATTTCATTAATTTGTTATGCTGTACAGTAGTCTATATATAGAAGGAATCTTCTAACACTATACAATATAAATGACTAAGCTATCCCTAAACATTTGTACAAAATTACAATTCATGCTAGCATAGATATTTTCTATCTCCATCTTGGACAGTAGAAATAAAAATTGGGATGAAGGAAGAGCTTTGGTGAATACATGCGCAAGCTGAGAATTGGATCGAATGGAACATGGGCGCAGAAATCCAGCTTGAATTTTGTCGCGGATAAGGTGACAATCCAACTCGATATGTTTGGTGCTCTCGTGAAAGACGGGATTCTTGGCAATGTGCAGCGCGACTTGGTTGTCACAGCATAAATCAATTGGGAGAGAAACTGGGAGATGTAAGTCTCAAAGGATGCAGGATAACCACTGTAATTCACCTGAGGTTGAGGCCATGGCCTATATTCGGCCTCAGTGTAGCTTCGAGAGACAACAGACTACTTCTTTGAGTGCCATGAGATGAGCGAACGGACAAGGAAGATGCAAAATCTTGTAATCGAGTGACGGGAGTCAGTACATGATGCCCAATTAGAGTCTGAGTATGCACGGAGAGTAAGCGAAGCGTTGGAAGGGAAAAAAAGCCTTGTGCAAGCGCATTCTTGATGTAACACAGGACTTGATGAGGAGCATGTAAGTGTGTCTTTGTAGGGGCTGACATGAACTGGCTCAAATGTTGAGCTGAGTAGCTGAGATCGGGCCCTAGTGAGGGTGAGATAAAGAAGTTGACCAACCAGGCGCCAGAGGGAAAAGGATCGGGCAGAAGGTCTCCATGTGTTTTGCTTAGTTTGATATTTTGATCCATGGGAATTTTGATGGGTCGAGAGGCAAGGGTGCCGCATCTGCTAAAAGATCAAGCGTATATTTGCGATAACAAATGAAAATTCCCTAGGAAGATCGGGCGACTTCAATGCCAAGAAAGTAACGGAGATCGCCATGGACTTGATTTTGAAATGCTTGTTGAGAAATGCTTGGAGAGAATCAACAGCTTGTATGTTTGAGCTTGCCATAATAATATCATCAACGTAAACAAGTAGGGCAGTGAAGGATCCATTTTTCAGTTGAGTGAAGAGGCTGTAATCGGCTTTGGATTGTTGAAAACCAAAATCAAGCGAAGCATTAGAAATTTTTTGATACCATTGCCGTGAGGCTTGTTTTAAGCCATAGATACTTTTGTTTAATCGGCACATTTGTGAAAAAGACCCTTTGGAGAAACTAGGTGGCGTGCGCATATATACTTCTTCATCTAAGTCGCCGTGAAGGAAGACGTTTTGGACATCAAATTGTTTGAGAATCCAGCCTTGAATGGAGGCAGCAACAAGTAGAGTACGAACTGTGGCAAGCTTAGCCACAGGTGAAAAAGTTTCGGTGTAGTTGGTAAGGTGGGCAGGGGTTCTGCGTGGTCAAGTGGAGCGTCTGAGTGATAGTGGGGGGGAGGAGGTGGTGGTAGTTCAATAAGTGAGATGGGTGGTGAGGCTTGTGGCTCATGAGTTGGGGTAGGAGGTGTCGGCATGGTGTAAGTGGAGTCGGGGTTAGTAGAGAGAAATTTGGAAGTGGTGGTGAATGTGGCAGCGTAGTTGATTTGGGAAGAAGAGAGGGAGTTTGAAAAGGAAATAGTATTTCGTGGAAGACAACGTTGCGTGAGATGAATGTTTGATGAGTGTCAAGGTCTAATAATTTATAGCCTTTGACATCAAAAGGGTAACCGAGGAATGCACAACGAAGGCTTCTTGGATCAAATTTGTGTCGGTGGCGAGAAAGTGTTGATGCAAAAGTGAGACAGCCAAAAACATGTAAATGTGAGTAAGATGGAGGTTTATGGAATAGAATTTCATAGGGAGATTTGTTATGAAGAATTGGAGTGGGAATGCGATTAATCAAATAAGTGGCGGTGAGGATACGATGAGGCCAAAAATGCAAAGGAATGCTGGACTGAAAATGTCGGGATCGAGCGACTTGAAGTAAGTGTCGATGTTTACGCTCGACTAAGCTATTTTGCTGAGGTGTCTTGATACATGATTTTTGGTGAATAATTCCATGTTTAGAGTAGAAATCATGCATCAAAAATTTGGTTCCATTGTCACTACGTAGGATTTTTATTTGAGCATTAAACTGTGTTGCAACCTAGTTATAGAAAGACACAAGGCAATTTCAGGTATCAGATTTTCTTTTCAACAAATAGACCTAAGTACAGCGATAATAATCATCAACAATGATGAGAAATAATCGACTACCATCGTGTCCAACAATTTAGTGGGTCCCCATAAATCACAATATATAAGTTCAAAACAAGAAGTTGTGCGAATGCTAGGATTAAAAGGAATGCGAGATTGTTTAGCAAGGGGGCAAATCAAACAATATAAAATTTGCTTTGTATTCATTTTTGTGTTTACATGGGTATCTGAAATTAATTGCACACGGGAAGGGGAGGGGTGACCTAACCAGTAGTGCCATAAATCATGGACACTACTCGGCAGGTTCTACAGCAGCTGAAATGTGATTGTGAGAGGGAAAATGCGGGGCAAAGTATTGGTTAAGTCCTGTGAGGAGATTGGATCGATGAGCCGATGGTAAAGTCCATGCTCCATGCTACCCTTCCCAATTGTTGTCCATGGAGAAAGGCCCTGTATAAAACAAGAATTGGAAAGGAAAATGAGACAACAATTTAATTGCATTGCAAGTTTGGCAAGCAGATAACAAATTAAAATGAAATGATGGCACACAAAGGACGTTGTGAATTAAAATGTTGGCTGTCACTTGGACGGTACCAACGTCAGTTACTGCTGCAAGCTCTCCATTAGGGAGTTTAACAGAGTAGGAAATTGATGATGTAATGGTTTTAAAAAGAGAGAAGTGGCAGATCATATGATCTGTCGCCACTGTATCAATAATCCAACGTGTTTTTGAAGAATATGAAGAGAGACAAAGGAGATACCAGCAACAGAAGAGGAGTGGGGTTGGAAGAAATAATCGTCTGAACGTGGTTGGCTGATGGTGAAGAATCCTTACTGTACAGCAAGGTTATGAGGTCCTGATATTGCTCCTTTGTCGACGACAAGCTTGGTTCAGATGTGACTTCAGATGTGCCCAGAGAAGCAACATTTGCCTTTGATTTGTGAAACTTGTGCCTGGGAGGATACTCGTGAAGTTTGTAACAACGATTAACAACATGGCCAGTCATCTCACAGTGGGTGCAAACAGGTGTTGTTGCATTGCCGGATTTGAAACAATTGGCTAATGTATGGTCGGTGATTTTGCAGTAGGAACAGAAGGGCTTATCTCTTTTGCCTTGGTTTGGAGAAGAGGTGGTATGTATTTTCGGGCAGCAAGAGCTATGGAGTAATCGGTAGGGTTGGGTTGGGTGGCTATCACACGGTGTCGCTCTTGCTGTTGGATATAGGAAAACACTTTGGTGACCAACGATAGGGGATCAATCAACATAATCTGATCACGTACATTGCCGAAAGAGTCATGAAGATCCATAAGGAATTGGTTGACGCAATCTCGCTGATAGCGTTCCGAAATGAGCTTGGTTGAGTCACATGAGCAAACAGGTAGAGGGTCATAAACATATAATTCATCCCAAATAGATTTGAGTTTAATGTAATATGTATTGACCGAAGCATCATCTTGGGTGAGATTAGCCAACTGCTTCTTGAACTCATATATGCGAGGTCCATTTTGTGGTGAGAATCGCTCTTCCAATTCGCGCGAAATCTGGTGAGCATCATCAACAAAGTCAACAAGGAACGTAAATGAATGCTAATCGAGTTCTGCAACCAAGACACAACCATATTGTTGTATCTCTCCCATAGCTCATAAAGGGGGTCATCGGGTTTTGAAGGTTTGGTGAGGGTTCCATTTAGGAATCCAATTTTATTTTTGGCTCGAGTGCTCTTTGGATTGAGCGAGACCAGGTGCAGAAGTTATCGGCATTGAGAAGTTCTGTGATAAGCGCAGTGCCGGGATTGTCTAAGGTTTCAAGTCTGTAGGGGTTGGTTAGGTCTGCAAGATTGGTGTATTTGTTGGGAGGGAGAGGATCGCTGGTGGCCAGTGTTCACCGCTCTGATACCATGTAAAAGTTAGTGAAAATGGTGCTGCAACTGGGATGAAACAGCAACAATGAAAGGAAACAGAGAGAAGCAGAGTTGACGAAGGCACCCAAAACATTATATAGAAGGAATCGTCTAATACTTTACAATATAAATGACTAAGCTATCCCTAAACATTCATGCTAGCAAGTTCGTTGAGAATCTGTTGTGTTCATTTCGAATGGCTTTGCTGAAGTGGCTGGCGAGTGTTATTCTGTAATAATGATTAATAAAACCAAAAAATTTTACTAAGACTTGCCGATTCCATTCTTCTTCAACTTCTTTGGTCCTAATAATTTGCTCAGCTGTCGTGTGGATTTATTTCCAAAATATTTGTAATATGGTGCAAAAATGTGAAATTATTGTCATTGTTTCACTCTTAAGAAAAAAAGAAAGGAATCAATGTACAATTTATAAGACTGTTCTTGATATTTGTAACGCCAGATTGTAATGCTTATTGTCTCGTTGGTGAATGTGATAGCGAGACAATATCAACTAATGATTGCGAAAAAATTTCCTTTTTTATGTCACTTAAATAATTTATATATTGAAGATTTTATAAAATTGGGATCTGGTGACCAAACATACTAAACACTGAATTATTGAGTACTGATCACAATACATGCCAAATTTTTAACATGAGAAACTGTTTGGCCTTGTCCTTGAATTGAACAAATATTAGTAACTTTTATAGAATAATTATCATCAATTACAGAAGTGATATTTCTCCTTATTGGCATGTGCAGATCCAAGAATGATTATATGCTTGCTTGAGAATTACCAGCAAGAAGATGGTTCTGTTGTTCCATTAAGCGTTTCATGGGTGGACTTGAGATCGTTACTCCAAAATCCAAGTGGGGTGTTAATTTGATCTTTCTCATTAGAATTTGGTTACAATTTGTTATCTATACCTGATTTAGATTTTGTCAGAATTGAAGCAGAAAACATAGTGATAATTTATCTCTTGTTAATTTAGGATTCATGCAATTATAGTGAAATAATAGACTAATTTGGACTTTTTTAAAGCTTGGGGACCAATGGTGCAATTTCTCCAAAAGGAAGGAAATGACGTGGGCGTCCTGTGTAACGAAAGACCAGTGGCAAAAAGTTAAATTTTCATATGATATTTTATAATGAATAAAAGTCTGTTTCAAACATTGTTATATTAAAAATTTAAAGGCCGTTATCAAAAGTCACTTTACAAAGAAACAATAGAATAACATCAATTTTCGTTTTGAGATTTCAAAGTTATGTTCCAAGAACAAAATTTCCCTCCTGTCTGAAAGTGAAACACTGCAAATACATTAAAAAGTTACTTATTTTACTCACATTTACCTTCGGGTTGTCGCATATTTGCTATATTTTATCATATGTTGGGTCGAGAGACCTATGAGCGAAGTGTGTGGAGCACGCAAACATTAACACTGGTGCTAGATAGTGTTATTCTAATAAAAATGGTTCTTGCCATCACAAGCAATAGATGACGACATAATGATTTGAATATGTAAAATATTGCACGTTCTTGTAATCATGCATAGGAAATTTAAAATAATCCAGGGACAATGAGAACAATTAAAAATAAAATCTATGGCATATTCTTGATGGATTTTTGGCATATTCTTGATGGATTTTTCTATGTAATTTATGCTAATCTGCACCTCTTATATGAAATCAGAAAACATTGTTTGGGCATATGAAAACCAATTTCAATGGCTCCAGAAAACCATAGCCAAGAAAATGGTGTCCAAAATGTTATGGAAGTGGCTCAAGTCGCAGTGGTGATGGTGCCTCTTCCGGCACAAGGCCATCTCAACCAGCTTCTTCACCTCTCCCGCCTTGTCTCTGCCTATGACATACATGTCCACTTTGTCGGCACAGCCACACACAACCGCCAGGCGAAGGTTCGAGTCCATGGTTGGGACCCTTCAGCTACCACCAATATTCATTTCCTTGATTTTCCAACACCTCCATTCGACAGCCCTCTCCCTGACCCCAATGCCACCACTAAATTTCCCTCGCAAATCCTTCCAGCCTTTCATGCATCAATACATCTGCGTGAGCCTATTTACTCATTCGTACACAAACTTTCGAGCACAGCCAGAAGAATAGCTGTGATTTATGACTCTTTAATGGCTTATGTTGTTCAGGACATATATTCTATACCAAATGCTGAATCCTATTGTTTTAATAGTATATCCGCTTTCTCTTTATACTCGTTTTACTGGGAATTTAATGGAAAACCTGCTGTAAGTACTGAAGCAGAGATATTAAAAGAAGTTCCTTCCTTGGAAGGTTGCTTTTCACCAGAGTTCGAAAAATTTTCAGAATTGCAACAAGTGGCGAAGAAATTCAATTCTGGAGATGTTTATAACGCGAACAGATTTATAGAGGGGTTGTATCTTGATTTGCTTGCAAAAGAAAAGACTACAGGAACAGACAAACTCTGGGCTATTGGACCATTCAATCCAGTGGTGATACCTGAAAAAAAGGACTTAAACAGTCATCACAAATGTTTAAAGTGGCTTGACAAACAACCTCTAAATTCAGTGATATTTGTTTCATTCGGCTCAACATCTTCGTTTCCCAATGAACAAATCAAAGAGCTCGCCCTCGGGTTGGAACAGAGTGAACAGAAATTCATATGGGTATTGAGAGATGCAGATAAAGGGGATGTCTTCGAAGGTGAGGCTAGGAGAGCTCCATTGCCGGAAGGGTTCGAAAAGAGAGTGGAAGGAAGAGGACTTATTGTGAGAGACTGGGCACCCCAGTTAGAAATTCTGGGGCACCCTTCAACCGGTGGTTTCATGAGTCATTGCGGATGGAATTCATGTACAGAGAGCATAAGCATGGGAGTTCCAATAGCAGCTTGGCCGATGCATTCTGACCAGCCTAAAAATGCCGTGCTATTAACAAAAGTACTAAAAATGGGTCTGGAAGTCCGGAATTGGGCAAGTCAAGATGAATTGGTGTCACCAGCAACAGTAGAAAAGGCTGTAAGAAGATTGATGGATTCAGCAGAAGGAGAGGAGATGCGAAAGAGGGCAGCAGAATTAGGAGATGCAGTAAAGCAATCAGTAATGGAAGGCGGTGCTACTCACAAGGAGATGGATTCCTTTATTGCTCATATTAGTAGACAAAATATTTCATCTCAAATCTAGTTCTTTGGTCATCATTGTGGAAAGGTGTAATTTGATTTCATCATTACACCACAATAGAATTTTCCTTTATCTGCTTTGAAGAATTCCAAGTTGTTTTGAGAATTTTCGTTTTCATTCTATGTAGTTATGCACAAGATTATGTGATCTTAATTTCCTTTTCACTACTCAGGATCAAGCTCTGGAATCCTAATTTCACCTTTTCACTTTTTCCTAATTTCAAGCATAAATCAATAGAAACTTCCCAAATCAAAAGATATAAAAATGTAATTCTCTACTAATTTTTACTTGCATTAAAAAGTTATGTATAAAGTTGAACATCCTTAAAATATCACCAAAATACCCAGCTAATTTACTCACTTGCGTCTACCTACCTTCCGGTCGTCTTAACATCTCAGCTATCTTTCATCTCACGTTGGGTCGTAAGACATTCCAGCGAAGCATGTGAAGCACGCAAACATCAAGACATCCAAATGAACTCAGTTGGGATGTCTATGTATTGGAAATGGTTCTACTAGGTCAATCTACATTTTAGAAGGTAGAAAGTGAAATTCAAATGCTATTTGAAGTCAACAAGGGCATAAATTAATTGAAAGGGTCAGCGTCATAACAAGTGATGGAGGAATAACAGTGACAATTTTGTAATATAATGATTTGAAAAAGTAAAATTATGAATTTTGCCATGTCAAGCCTCCTCACAATAGGGGGCTCGCGATTTTTTTATTGGACATGGCCCCCTTATTGTGAGGGGGCTGTCAACCCGATACACAAATAGCAAAATCCTAAAATTAAAACACATTCTTTTAATCAAGGGATTTTATAAGGAACCATGCTTTATGTCCCGGCTGAATGACAGGGACATAAAACAGGGACGTGNATTGAGCCGGGACAAATGGTGTTACCCTTTTATATGTTTATCTGTAGAACTGGTATAATAAAATAATCAAGAAAAAGATCTCAAAAAAAAAAAAAAAAATTTATATTTCTGACGTATTCTAAATGGATTTGCATTTATAATAAAGAAACAGATCTCAAAATAAAAAAAAAAATTACATTTCTGACATATTCTAAATGGATTTGCCAATGCAATCTTCAAATAATACTGACCTGCACTTATTATATGAAACCAGATGAAAACCAATAAAATTGCTTCAGTAAGCAACAGCCAAAAAAAGGTGTCAAAAATGGTATGGATGTGGCTCAAGTAGCGGTGGTAATAGTGCCTCTTCCAACACATGCATCTTCATAGGCTAGTCACCTACACGATGTGTGCATTACCTCTGTCCCAACTCCTCCTGTTATCTACTGTAACGTGTGCGCAATACCTGCTCGAAGCCTTGAACCAGTGTTTCACTGCCTCATTAAACATATTGAAATTGATTTACTTCATTCGTAACTCTTTATCTAATATGTGTCATAATTGACAAATGGCGACCCCCTATTGGGAGCACCTGGGCCGACAGGCACCCTCCTATTTGTCAATTATGGTACATATTAGGTAAGATATTATGTATAACAAGAATAATCCTTATTATATTAAAAGTGAGGTTTGTGGAGAAACTTTTAAATACTAAATTTACCCTCACATATTTAACTATATGTCAAATATACCCTCATAATTGGAATACCAATTTAATTAATATTTATCATCTGATTTGGAATTAATATAAGGAGTGAAATATTTAATTGATATTTATCACTTGGTTTGGAATTAATATAAGGAGTGAAATTGACATTCAATTACTAAAAATAAATAAAAATTAAACGGATGAGGTTACAAATATGTTAAAGGTTGCATTAATATATTAATGAGGTTTCAAATATGTAGTAAATAACTCCTAATTATTAGGGTATTTAAGATTGGCACAATCCTTTTGTATTTTCAATCACTTTTACCCCTACACGTGAATGAGTGGGAAACATTCAATTGATTATTTTGTTCTTGAATGTTTTAATTTTTTTATCAACAAATTCCTTATTAATCTTTATAATTTACATTATAATTCAAGCATTAAGTTATTATTTAATCGATATTTATCATTTGGTTTTGAATTAATATAACGAGTGAAACTAATATTCAGTTACTAAAAAAAATTAAACGGAAATTCTGTGACATAACATTCAATTGACTATTTTGTTAAAATTTGTATTTTTAATCAATAGTCTTTTTTAATCTTCATAATTTACATTATAATTCATGCATCAAGTTAGGTGATATTTATCATTTGGTTTGGAATTAATATAAGGAGTGAAATTGACATTCAATTACTCTAAAAAAAAAAAAAAAAAAATTAAACCGACTTCACTAACTTAACATTCAATTGACTATTTTGTTTTTAAAATCTTTATGGGGAAGTCTCTTGTGTGTCAAAAATAATTTAAATGTGTCGGTCCGACTTGACATTAACTGCACAACATAGGTTAGACGTTATTTTGATTAACAAAGTAATATTTCTTAACTTAGAAGATTAGATAACATAATTGTATTTTAATTAAATATTTTTAAAAAAAATGGCCAAATAAGGATTTAATGTAAAAGTATGTTTTTGAGGGATCTGAACACATCTAACGATCTTTGCAATGGAACAAGAATGATTTGTTGTGATTTCAAGAAATATATTATCCATGCAAAAATAATCGTTGGACAACATCCTGAAAAATAAATTTTCCTTCTACACATCCTATTAACTCTGGCAAATGATGAATGATATCAATTCAAATTCAAGAGGAAATAGTTTTCAATACATCTATGCTTGTAATGACCATTAACAAAGACAAACGGTGCCCATTGTTAGAATATATATTCCCGAACATGTATTATCTCGTGGGAAACTATATATCACACTTTTTAGAGAAGTTTCAATTCAAACAAAAAAAGTCTTAGTAAAAGCAGAAAATAAAAAGAAGAACTGATGTTGAACGTTGACAAAAAAAAAATTATGTATAAAGAAGTGTTATTATAATTGTAGCATTACATTTAAGTTTATTCAACGTTTTCACATTGTATACGTCATTTCATGAAATTTTTTATTCATATATATACACATTTTTTCAATTTTAATTTCCTCTTTAATAATATCAATTACCTTAATTACTTTAAAAAAAAGTATTAGTATTTCAAAAACATTACGTATATCATTTATTCGATACATAAGATGCTTACCACTAGTCACAACAAAAAATTTAAAAGTAAAAGGTGATACTTCATTTGAACAAGCATGCAACGAATTCATCTATACTGAAATATTGGGGGAAAGGGTAGCTTCTCAAGTATTAAAGTAGGTCCAAAAATGTGTTACTATTGAAAGTCTATAGATAGTGCTATTCCTAATGATCTAGTTTTAGTATTATTTGTGGCAATTTCCGAAAATGACTTGTTACAAAAAATTTATGATCTAATTATCTAGTGAGACAATTATCTAGAAACCTACATTTGAAGACTAATTTTCAAAAATCAGGTGGACTAATTTTTATTTCACAAATCAGGTGTTAATAGGGATGGCAAAAAGTTCGCCGGCTCGGGCTCGGCCCGAAAAAAGCCCGAGTCGAGCCGAGCCCCATTTTGGGGTACCGGCTCGAGCCCGGACCGGCCCGTAAAAAAAACCAGTTTTGAAACGGGAATGTTCTATCATATGTAGCAAACAAGTCCTTATTAGAATACATATGAAACACACAATAAATCAAGAATCCAATCATCTTCCAATTTAGACTCAATGTCAAAAATAGCTAAGAGATCTTCATTACTTATAACGTTTTCCGCGATGTCTGTTTCACCCGAAGTATCTGAATATCTACTTGTAGCCATCCTTTTTTTATTTTGCAATTTGTAGCAATCATTCTTCACGTGCCTCTTCTTCTTGTAATAGTTACAAATCTGATTATTAAACAGACTTCGATCACCATAAGCAACCAGGACTTCTCCATCTCTGGCCTTAAAAATCAGATGCTTCATCTTCTTTTTTGAATACAAAGAATCATACACCTCCTCTATGGTGAGAGTATCACAACTATATAAGATAGTATTTCTAAATGAAGAAAACGAAGTGGGCAACGAAAACTATAGGATCAAGGTCAAATCTTTTTCATCATAATCTACTTACAAAGTTTTCAAATCAACGACGATCTCTTTAAATATAGTCAAGTGATCTTCCAATGATCTTCCTTCTGCAATTTGATGAGAGTATAAATGCTACTTGAAGTTCAATTTGCTTGTTAGACTTTTAGTCATACACAATTGCTTGCTCCAACTTCAACCATAAAGCAGTTGCTGAATTCTCCTTTAAAACGTCCTGAAAATAGTATTTGACAGATGAAGATGAATGTGAAAAATTACCTTCTTATCCTTCCGTAATTTTTCCTCCATGGTCAAAGTTGCGGACATTTTATCAATTTTCAATAACGCATCATCCAAATTCAGATGTGTGAGTACTGCACGAATCTTAACCTGCCATAGTGAAAATGTCATATTTCATGGAAGTCATCACGAACAAAAACATCGAACAAATCAAACCATGTGTTCTTACGGAACTGCTGAATCTAAGCTATGATATCGATTGTTGTGAAACAAACAAGTTATCAAAATAGCTCTGATACCACTTGTTGTGAAACAAACTATCGGATTGAGATGTTAAAGTTATATGTCAAATAATAAAGTATTTGATCAAGTAAAAGAATAATAAAGACAAGAAATAAGGTAAAGGTATTAAGAAATTTTATTGCACAACAAAATATGAAGATGGAGAAATATTACAATGATCCTATAAAAACTATCGGATTGAGATGTTAAAGTTATATGTCAAATAATAAAGTATTTGATCAAGTAAAAGAAAAAAAAAGACAAGAAATAAGGCAGAGGAAAGTTTTGAACTTGGAGAATTTTAACATACCAATTAATTGAACTTGGATAAATTATATTTACAGAATTAAGTTAGACATAATTAAAGAATGAAAGAATGTGAAAAAAAAATTAATTATACTTCGTGATCCCGTGTTGCAAACAAGTCATCAACCCGACTAGAGTGCCAAGTGTATTCAAAGCGAATAGTTGGTTTTAATCTGTTCCAGCCAAATATGATTGAAAAATTAGCTAGCACTAAAATGGCCTATTAAAGACGGTGACAAATGTTATTTTCCAGTAATACAAAGGCCCATTCAACCAAATATATATATATATATATATATATA
>CAIGRB010010472.1:55017-66064 GCA_903798255.1 Fraxinus quadrangulata
AATATTTAACTATAAATATCGGTTGATTACTAATAAAAACCAACCAACATTTTGATAAAGTCAAGTTGAAAACAATGCATCCTAGTTATTTGGAAAATACAAAGTGAGACCAATAATTTTTGGACGGTCAAGTTTTTGGGTTGGGGACGGGTTCCTTCTCGATTGACCTATATATTATAAAGAGTAGTAGTTCAATCTCCTTCAAAGTTAAACTACTCGAATTTTGTTCAGACTTTCCTAATATACTAAGTGCTTATTTGATTTAGTCAATCAGATTTTATAAATTTTGATAAAAGTTGATGAATATGTGATTGAAAAGTTGAAATCTCATAAAATGTGTGGTTGAAAATATTTTTAACAAAATAAATTTTAGATAATAAGGCCAAACAGGACGAACTCTATCAAAAATTGACACAGAGTAGCACAACTTTGTAATAGTTCAAATTATTTCTATAGTTTTCTTAACGATCCATGTATTCTTTTGATTCTAGAAATTAACTTTCCAACCTTGCTACATTTACACTAACCAATTGGATAGTTTAAATTTTAAACAATTTTTTTATCCAATCATTCGTGAACAACAATGCATGTGTCAATGAAAGTGTATGTATTTAGTGTACATATGACAAAGTCGTTAACTTTCACTTCTTCATCATAGGTCAAGTTTGATAAGTATATTCCGAAAAATATTGCACACGGCAACTTGAATCGATAAGGTAATCAAACAAAGCTTACTAGTCATATGCTCTTGATCACAAGGAATATTTCATATCCCGTAAAGAAGAAGAACATGACATTATCAGTACTGCATATCCATCATTTGATCCAATGCGATTTTGTTGGCACGAGTAGGCGTCATCACTAAGCTACCGAATTATCTTTCAAAAATTTCAATATGTTGAAACAAACTTGAACCGCGTTACAAGCACGTTGTGCGTGACCACAACATCATTATGGAATCAACACAACTAAGTGGGATCTTAGTGATATAAATTAAGAATAAAAAATTAAAACTAAGTAATCTATAATATACTAAATATCGCATCGAGTGAAAATAGTTTTTGGATAATTTTCACCTTACTACAATTCAATTATTTCAATAATACCCCACTTTTCGTTTTTTAATATATAATAGATACTACAAAATTCTTATCATGCATGAATTTCATGTTACTAATTCTCAATTAATTAATATTCACAATAACTTAAACTCAATAAATTTTGAATTGATGAATCTCGATATACATGAATCTATAGTTAATATAAATGAACTTATTTCTATACGTGTATCTAGAAATTTTAATGGATGTTTAAATTTATGTATTAGCAATTAATTCTTATGTACCAAATGTAGTATAAAAATGCTGCTCATTTGTAGTATCTCATCATCACAAAGTAAAACATAGAAGTTGAGTTTTGAAAATACAATTTTCTTCTCTTAAATTTCCGTCCTAAATTTTATTTTCTTTAGTTCGTTTATAAATCATCAAATCCTCCAAACAAGGGATTATCCAAACCACGATCCTAACCCGATAGGTGTAAAGGGACATTTGCAACATCTAACCCGATCAAGAATCGTTAAAAAGCGGCGGGTTCATGTTTATTACCTTTAAATCTAAAAATTTTAGAGAAAATTACGCATGGGTCTCCAAACGATTGGATATGTCCTTAACCTCTTAATTTGGCACTATTGCCCTCCAATTTTTCCTTTTTCTCGTTCAAGTCCCAATAGACAACTTTATCCTTATCTTTAATTAAACATGAAAAATGTAAAACAGAGAAATAAAAATAAAAGAAAAAGCAAAATCCACTGACAGGTTGACTATGGAGTCTGGGCGATTATAATTGTTTAATATTATTTTTTATTTTTATTTATAATTAAATATAAAGTAATATTATTCAACATCACTAAATACCAATCACTAATCTATGTGATAACTGCACGACATTAAATGATAGATTCGTTTAAATAAAATGTCAAATAATTCATTTAATTAAATCTATCGAGTGCGACCATCTAAATTAATGCTAGATAACATTATTCTTAAATATAAGGGTAAAGTTTCATTTTTTAACCAAAACAAAAAAAATAATAATAATAATAAAGAAAAGGGTAAAACCATCAAATAATCCAAAACATTGTTATGTAACTAGCTACATTTTCAATAGGCCAAGGACCATGTGTCTTACATTTTCAAAATCTTAAAGTTGTACCAAAATATATAACCCAAGTGAGTTGCCCACAAGAGTTGAAATGAAGTAGGCTAAAATTATTAATCAGAGTACAAAACTAAATAATCTATTTGGCAAGATTTCTTTCGTATTTATTGTTATAATCAACTGTAAATTATTGTTAAGTTTTATCTCAAATCAATTTAGAAAAATATTAATTGATATGATTTCAGATAAACATATTTTCAAATTTTTTAAACAAATATAAACTAAAATGTACCTCTAATTTAATTTTTCAAAAAGGAAATTTTTTGAACATTTTGTTTTTTGGTTGCTATAAATACTTTGGTAATGTTGTCACACATTTTCATCTTGAGTGATGTTATGGGTACATAATTTTTATCCATAGGGGTTCACATAACACTCACATGGGATAGGGTCCACATTTTTGTGGGCTCCACCTCATGTGAGTGTTATGTGAACCATTATGGCAAAAAATTATGTACCACTAGCATTTTTCTTTCATCTTATGGCATGCCTTAATTTTAAACTCATGGTTACTTTTTATATACACAGCCTTGAATTCTCGTATACAAGAATTGAACCATGAAACTGAAAAATTAGATACAAAATCAGTGTACTTGTACTTCGAAAAGGATAAACACTCTGGATCCAGCTTCATTTCCAGGCGCAGGAAACAGAGATTGTGAGCCATCGCTTGTCTCGACATCCATATGGATTTTTGAGACAAATAAACGCTTTTACATGTCGTATCATCATATCAGCTTGCCATATAACCAAATTATGAAGAAAAAAATTTCACCTTCCTGGAATATGAATCTCTTCCTGTTGTGTCATCATGTTGGATAATTGAATTTCCTTTTCAAATATGCTGTCAAGTTAAAAGAAAGCCAAGAGATTACAGCATGATAAATTCTACATACAAGAGTATAAACATTTAAGAACACTGGTATCTGATCGGGAAATCGACATTAATCATTATGCAGAACTGATGGATAGGAATAGCATGAATTTTATGAGGATTGAAATGCACAAATAATAAGTCCCTATCAATTGCGACATCAAAATTGTGGGATGATCCTATCTGCCGCGTAAACACTCAGCTAGTCAGAAAAAATATGTGCTTTTCCATAAAAGATTTTAACTTTCTAGTTTCTCTATAATATAATAACCTGTAAGCACTAAATAATACGCAAAGGATTCCAAAATAGTCAGGAATAAAGAGTGTCCACATTTCAAAAACAACTGAACCATTCAACGACATTTCCACAAGATAACGTACACAAAAAGTGATACTTACAGAATTTTACCTATTCGTTCTTTTATGACAGCACCATGTTCAGTTCCACTACGTATTTGAGAAAACGAAAGGATATTCTGGTACATTTGAGTTGACGGTGGAACACCTGCCTCCTCCATCCATTGCATCACCTACGACAACATTTGGTTCAATCATTCCTTGCAGTAAGAGCACAGTTGGCATGGTTTACTTATAAGTAAGTTTTAAAATAAATAATTTCTTTTATTAGTGAAGGTTTGAAACAAGTAGGTTACTTATTATGGCAGTTATGCTAGAGAAAAACTATCAAAAAAGTAGGTTGTCCTAAAATGCTTGTGATATTTTTATTTTTTTTAAGCTTAGACAAACATGCTCTTGAGAGGGCTAATCTTTCTCATAGAGCTTCATGAAGAATTGGATAATGGAATATAAAACTTCCTTATTAGATCATTTCATATTCAACTGCACACATGTATCATGATTTCAGAGATGAGCAATGTCAAAAAGTTAAAAACCAATTGAAACCCAAAAGATGTATTCGGAAGAAATTTGACCAGTTTACCTCCATGTATTTCCTCCAGTTTCCAGCAGCTAAAAGATTCTTCAATAAAACTGAGTAGGTAGTTGAGTTAATGTCTGCACCTGATGCTACTGTCTTTAGAAACAACTGTATAAGTGATGAAAAGGAGAAAGTTGTCACTTGGCATCTTGAATCTAATTCCATTTAGGATATTTTATTAAAATCTAAAAGATAATATACACAGAATGTAACAAAATTGTCAGATATCAACATACGAGGCATATATTGTGATGAATTTCAACAGGGAAAAGAACAGGAAACGCTTTAATTACCTTCATCATGGTTTCGATCTTCCCAGCTTTTCCGACAGAATGAAGTAGGTGGTTCAGAGTTCCCACAGATACGGTGAGAAGTGAAGTGTCCATCAATTCAATAATATCAGCTGTCATCTTCCAATCTCGCAATCTTCAAAAACATAACTTTAAGTTTCTCGGCAAAGTAATGATGTGGCAGCATTGGAAAAATAACCATTAACAAAACCGTGATTACCAAATTAATCAAAAAATAATAATCTCTAACCAAAAGAAAAAGAAATGTCAGGTCCAGAAAGAGAGGCCACAGTAATAGCTTAATCTTCATTCTACTTAGGCAAAATTTAAACATGCCCAACTTACATGCTGCAGGCCGAAACCAATTCAAAGAAAATAGAATCAGTAAATGGAATCTTCTTGTCTCTCATGAATTGTGCAACAAGCAAGACTTTGCCAGGTTGGGATCCTTTGTTGAAAGCTCTCATAAGAGCAGAACAAGCAACTGAATCTGGCTGGACATTGTTCAGTTCCATTTCTTGAAATACTGCAAAAGCTTTCTCCCAGTTCTCTGCAAAATATGGTTCCTTTCAGCGAGCTCCGGATATTTCCTTGCACTAGGGTTTCAAAGTTAATGTTCAAGATATGAACTCACCACTAATATTATATGCATGTAACATTGTCGTATATGCAACAACATCAGGATGAAAACCAGCCATTTTCATCATGTTGAACGTAGATTCTGCTTCAACTAGTTGACCCTGAGATCAGGAAGACAGAAACAGAGGTTTAGGATTTAATCAAGATGTTGCAGCATTCATAAAGGCAGACTAAACTACTTGCCTGTTTGCTGTAGGCACAGATTGCTGAAGAATATACCTCCTTTGACAAAGGAATCTTCAGATCCATCATCTCAACAAGCAATTCAAGTGCCTCGTTGTACTTTGACATCTTACAACTACCACTTATTAACACATTAAAAGTAACAGAATCGGGTTTAACTTTCTTGTCCCTCATAGACCTATATAACGTTAAAGCTTTCTCATATTCGCCAATATTCATATAACTTCCAATTGCAGAATTGTACGCAATCGTATTTAATTCGATGCCTCGCATCTTAGCAGCTTTAAGTATGGAGTCAATTTTCACCTTATGACAGCATCGGCCACATGCAGCCAGCAGGGTACTAATTGAGACAACATTCGGTCGTACACCGTTTTGCTCCATTTCTCGCAGCAATTCTACAGCTTCAGCTAGAAAACCATTTGATCCATATGCATCGATCAGCGCATTGTAACTCACCAAATTAGGTTTGCAATTGTTTCTGTTCATCAAATCAAATATTTTGCGGGCTTTGACCGGTTGCTGTGATCTTCCGTAGGCATTAAGTAAAGATGTATAAGATACAACATCTGGACGTATTCCACTATGTTTCATTTGTTCAAAAATTGCTGATGCCTGTTTACTCATCCCAAGCGAAGCATAGGCTCCGAGTAAGGCATTGTAAGAGACAATGTTAGGTTTCAAACCCTCGGCAACCAATGTGTTAAAAACAGCTTGGCAGTTTTCAATCTGCCCACAAACAGAATACATATGCATGATGCTAGTATACGTCACAATATCAGGGCTACATCCTGCTCTTTTTTCTCTCATTGAATTAAAATTTTCAACAGCTTCCTCATATTTCCCAAGCTTTACCAAACAATGGATGACAATATTTAGGGTGGTAGTGTCTGGAACGACATTTGTACTCTTCATTAGCTCAAAATAAGACAGTGCTTTTGAATACTGGGCACCAGTTTTGTAAGCAGATAGCACGATGTTGTGAGTCACTAAATCAGGCCCAACGCCATTGTCTGTCATTTTTTTACAAACTTTAAGAGCCTCTCTCCAATTTCCACTTGATCCACATGCATTGATCAAGTTATTATATGTTGACCTACTTGGTGGAATCTGCAATTGGATACAAATGTCAGATACATCTCTTTTAGTTTTTGAACAATCAATACTTGAATAATGGAAATATCAATGTTTATGCAACCAGTGAAAAAAGAGAAATTCTCACAACTATACTTGATCCATCTCCCAAGAACCGGACATCATAATTTTTTATATCTGCACTTCATTTACTATCTCCATTGATTAATCATTAAGTTCCAAGCAGTAGATTTTCTCTACAATTCTCGTACGTCCGGCTCCTTATGTGATGAATCAATAAGAATTCACTTGTATCAAATACAAAACAACCTAATAATTGAGCAATCAAATCAATGGAAATGATTATAGGAAATCATTGTCCCTCTTTCAAAGCTCCATCCAAATAACATGACATCTCATGATGCAATTGGTACAGCTGACGAGAAACAATCGAAGTCGATTTGATGAACTGTTAAACATCAATATACATATTTGTTTTTACTAGATTAAACCCCCAAGGCATGTGTGGTTTAGGAATAAACAGATCCTAATGGTTTTCAGATCCTGGTTAAAAGGTGTTCGAAAGTGTGACGTTGTCAAAAGTTAGGCTGGTTCAACTTTAAGTCAGAAGTACTCAAAATTATAACAAATAGATACCAACAATTTTTTTAAGAAAAAAATTGAGCATTGTAAGTACTTAAAAGAAGGAAGCTCACATCAGACCCACAAAGATTGATTAGGAAGGAAAAATGTAAATACACACAGCTGCTTGGAGCATGTCTTCCATGATATTCATTGCCCAGCGCCATTGACCAGCTCGCCCATGTGCGTTGATGAGAGCATTGTAGGTTTCAACATCAGGTTTGCACCTGGCAAAAATAATAAACTAATAAAATGACATGAAGGGAAAGGAAAGCTGGCCCTGCCATCAGAATCGAGAGAAGCAATCTCTTTGAAAGAGTTTCTCTAACTCAATTACAAAAAAGTATTGCCATCTTTGGTGCTTTGTTATGATTAATGAAGATGCCAATATATGCTCTTCTTCGTTTGAACAGATGAAGAAAAGAAGGCAAAACATATCTACAGATGTAACATACGATAAACCAGGTGAATCGGCCAGCTAAAAAAACTATGAAGTCCATAACCTCGCATACATAATCTTATAAATAACTCAATTCGCTGGATTTTAAAGAACAAGATGTCATACATTAGTGGCCAAAGGACCAATATAACATTTAACATCTTATATAATTATCCAAAAAAGTAAAATCAAAGGGTGTGAGTGAAAAATCTTGAAAGATGCATTATATGAAAAAATGCGATGATCAACACATTTAATGAAACAGCCATACCTCCACTTTTGCATCTCAAAAAACAAGCCACGTGCCTGATCAGTATGATTATGTCTAGCATGCATTCTGATCATCATATTGTAAATATCATTTCGTGCACAATAATTTTTCTGATTCTTCATCCAATTGAAAACTTGAATGCTGTGCTCAATAGAACCCATTTCAGTTATTTCCTGCACCAGAAAAACTTAAGTTGATTTATGCATGCCTTACAATAAATAACAGGATAACTACTGGTTAACTACAGCTGTTACATTGCCGTATAAGCAATTATTAGGCAACCTAAACATAAAGATGATATAATACACGGAATGGCTAATAGCTTTCTTGAAATTTAAGAAAATGGTGGCCAAATTTTCTTACACTGGCAAATTTCAACAGCCTAATAACAGACAGGCTGGGATCACTTCCAAAGAAATACAGATATTACGAGAAGCAGGCAAGAAATAGTTAACTATGTGAGACTTTTAGAATTCAGATGAAGAATTCATCTACCACAGCAAACTTATATGGTAGACAAATGATAGACCAGTTTCCTCATTGCAAAAACAAACTCCAAAAGAGTGTGATCCAAGCTCCAATAACATCATTAATTCCAAGCCGTGCTTAAAGGATGGTACTTTCCCATCATTAACATCTTAGCATCCCTAGCTCACTAAAAATCCTAAACCTACAATTCACATATAAAATGGAAAGTACTATATTCCCATACGATCAGCCACCCGGCTAAATCAACCTACGGTGATGGAAAAGGATAAAAGAATCGATCTTTAAAACTTGTGCATTGATTTCCCAGTCACACTTTCCTACTCTTCTTCTCCCCAAGAATCAAAATCCATAGCTCATATTTTTTTGTACACAGGCAATTAACATAGTCAAAATACTAACTTCAGATCAAATTAAATTAACATAGAAACAATAGAAGTATAAAACCGATATACTCTAGTAATTGCAAAATTACTTTTATTAGAACCGGGAAGTTTTTCCTAGCGAACCGTCCGGCCCAGCGGTTGAGGACACCCTCGACGTCATCCCAGTGGTTGAGCTCAAGTATTCTCTCAACCACTTCGGATATGGTCCAGTCCTTCTGGAACCGGTCGCCTTCGACCCGCAAACGGTGCCGTTTCGGCAGGTCGGACTTCTGGAGCCCGGAGATTTGCGTTGACACCTCACGAATTCCTTTGCCGTAGTCCACGTGGACCTGCTTTCTCTCATTGAAAGCGTCCGAATTGCTAGGCTTCTTGCAGCGAATTTTTAATATTCTGGTGGACCGGGGCCTGATGAAGTATGAGGAGTGGTGGTGGTGGTGGTGGTGGTTGAGGTTGTGGTTGTGGACGACAGTGGCCATAATTGAGCTGAGACTGAGGAATGGAGAAATAAAACCTCAACTCTATGGATCGAGGGGGATGAGGTTTTGGTTGGACTGCACTAGGGACATTTGCAGCTGCGATCCTTAAACTTTACTATTTGGAGCATCTTGGATCCCCATTCAAATATGAGCAAGAATTATATATTTGAGAGAAATTTGCACCTTATATACCATGTTTTCTAAAATTTACGTTTTATACACTATATCCCACAGTACTTCAATATATTTACACCTTAGTTTCTTACGAGTACATTATATTTTAATTATATGAAAATGAAATCATCAAAGTTTTTATTTATTATCACACTTATGCTCTCAACTTTTCATCATATTATTATCATCAACGTTTCATTAATTGGTACGTCTTGTCTCAATAACGATTTTTGTCCGAAAATTTTCGTTAATAGGTAGTAAAAAATTTATTTGTCCAACATATTTTTTAATGAATAAAAAACAACAAATACAAGATCGCAATTGAAGATTCGTTCATCATTTTAAGGGTCTGTTTGGTCGAATTAAAATCTGATTTTAATCTAAGTTAGAGTCAAACAATCAATATTAATCATATCTTTCATAAATCTCACATCTTTTCAACTACAGATTTCAAAAACTTTTATCACAATCTACTAAAAATTTAATTTTAATCCTCACCAGACACTCTCGAAAGCATTTTAACATATTTTTGGATGAAACCCGTCATCAAGAACAAGATTCATTAACTAATGAAAGGTTAAAAATAAGAATATAATGAAAAAAGTTAGAGACATAAATATAGCAACAAAATATATATTATGGACATTTAATATAATTACAATGTGGTGTTAATATAATTTGGAAAATTTTGTGCAATTAGTCTCCAACCTTTAAAATCAGACTTTTCAATCCTCATTACTAAGTCTCTATTTGGTGGAAATTTTAATTTTAATTTTAATTTAAGCCAAAGTTAACAATAAATTCTAACCATATATTTTATTGGTCTAACGATTTTTCAACCACATATCTCGTCAATTTCTATCAAAATCTATTAAAATTTTAATTTATTCCCTAACAAACGTGGCTTAAGTTTCATTTGCATATTTCACCCTTTCTACATAATTTCATTAGCATTAGCATTGAACTTTCCTCGCATGAAATGCACAAGCAAATTTTTGGTTGACAAGACGCATCCTAATCTTTCAAATATAAAGATTTTAGTCATTTTCAATTTCAATAGCCTTATTGTTTACTTCAAATACTTTTCTCTACCAACAATGTCTAATCGTCGACTGATGACTATCATAACACCGTCAACCATTGTTACCCACCCAAAAAATATTTTTATAATGGCAAAACCAATATTGTCACTAAATAGGAATTCACAACGATTTAATATTGACAAATAAAATTTTGAAGAATTTCATGCCATACAATCCTCGTTTGCATCCCTCGAGTCTCGAGTCCAATACATTTAAACTCTTACAATTAACAAATTAAATTATTAAAAACACAAATAAAAGGCGAACTTTAATAATCGACACACCAATCAAATTAAAGAATTTTAACTAGTTTGTTCTCGTTGAACTATCACATGCGACTGTGAGCACAATACGCCCAGAAGGGATTGAAGACTAGATGGAAAAAGTCGCTCAAGTTTTTACGAACTTAAGCGAAACAAAATGAAACTTATACGTAAAATATGATTAAACGATAAATACAAGTTTCGAACTTAGGCAAAGCTTATGCAAAATTCTTAAAACAATTATTTTCAACAAAAAAAAAAAATATTTTTCGAACTCCTAGAATAATAAAAAACTTTTATAAAGAATTTTAAAACAACACAACCTTATGTTGAAATTTGCTACATTTATAAAAAAAATTATATTGAGTTAAAGAGTGACTTTTTACTGTACTGATAAATTATGGAGCGATAGTGAATTTCCCTTCTCTCTTTGGCTGTATTTTCTGGATTTTTTTTTTCGCTTTTTGCATGATTTTATTAATAAAAAAGTTATTTTACTCCCATTTAAATGGAAAGGATTATTTCAGAAAGCGAAAATAGCCGTCAAGGTCCCAAAACTTTGATACACAATGCACCTTGGTCCCGATTCTTCAAAATAGAGCATTTACATC
>CAIGRB010010474.1:599-13661 GCA_903798255.1 Fraxinus quadrangulata
GTGGTGGAATATTTAATATTTCGTATTCAGAAAATTCATAGCATATACATGTACCTTTTATTTGCCTACCAGCTAATTTATTACTTAGTATAAATCTATTTCATTCATCTGGTGTTGGTAAACTTCATGACATCAGAAATTTAGAATGCTTTAAAGGGTAAATTTATCTTGTTGAGCTCTTTTATCCTTCTGTATTATGGGAGGCTGACAACTTCATACTGCTGCAATTTTCTCAAACAGAGTCAGTGAGTTAAGAGTTGTTGATCTCCTGGATGGGCTCTGCGAAAAGATGCAGGACTATACGCTTGAGAAGGTAGTCTGGTCTGGCTTCCCCTGTTCAAACTTAATGTTTATTGCCTTAATTAATGCAAGAGTATGTTTTGCAAAGAAAGTAACATTTTTTAAGATTAAAATAGTTTTCTGTAATTATCTTGGCAAGTCACCTTAGGTTTTGGAACTGAATGTAAAAGACCTGTATGAAGTTGTTCATCCAGCTGAAAACTAATTTGGAAACTCACCATTTGCTCTTTCCTCTATGCTGATGTTGGTTCTCCAAATTGGCAGGTAGATTCAAGCTCAAAACTATGGACCAAAGTGAATAACTGGGACAACCTTACAACCAGTATGTATATTAGCTCCAGTTCATAACAAATTTTATCCAATACTTATCATCTAATGAATATTTGAATTCTCTTATATTTGCTTGGTTTCTTATTCAACTGCTTGCTATCGTAATTTTTTTCATTAACATCAGTTACTTATCCTGTATAACTTAGCTGAATCTAAATCACATGCTTAATATTGTATTTTGTGCAGAAGTCACTTTTCGTTGCAGTCATCTAGCCCCTTAACTTGTTTTGTTAATTTTTTATGGAAACATTAAGACATCGAACTAACCTAGTTTTTCTATGCTGATTTTTCCAATCAATATGCTAGTTCAGATATTAATAGTCAAGCCTCTAGCTTTCACCGAACAAACTTTTGCTCATTACAAAGCACTAGAGTAAACATTGATTGGCAATTAGCGGTGTAAATGCACATTAGCATTCATGAAATATGTATTTTTGGCAAGATTATCATTCCATTGATGCGGTTATTTTGTCAGGGCTCTGGGGATTTCTCGAATCGTATTTTGTTTGATAATCGTTCACTTAGTGTCAGACGAGTAAAGTTTTTCTTCAGATGAGTAGAGTTTTTCTTTCTCCTTGTCTATAAATCTCCAAATTTTGGTACCTAATAGTCTGATACCCCATTTATTGCTCTGTGAAGAGTAATACCTTAGAACTAAAATGGTCTGGACCTGATTAGTACGAAGTTTTGGTACCTAATACCCCACATATTGCTGTATATGGACAGTAATACATTTGTGCTAAAATTGTCTGGGACTATTATTATTAGCTTTCATGTGAATTCATACAATTTTAATTTTGTAGTGGAGACAATGCTAATATCTTAGATACTGTTCTCTCATTTATTCTGTCATTTGCTGTACACAGAGTAGGTGCATGGAACATATACTAAAAGCATGGATACTGGAACCTATAATATGGTACTTCTATCTATATTGCATCATTATGCAATCAATTATCTGAAGTTTAATCACTGTCCTAGAAATATTCATGTCAATTGGAATGTTAGGAGCTGTGGATGCTGTTGCAATAGCTATCAAAGGAACGATTCTCAGATTAAAGCTTCTATCACTAGTTAAAAGTAGATCATATATGGAACTGTTATAGATGAGTTTGATTGAAACATATAGAAATGACTGAATGGCATACCTTTATACGAAGATGGATCTGAAAGAATGAAGGATTCAAGTCATGTAGGATCGAATAATTTGAGTTCGCGTGTAACCGAAAATAGAGTGTGATATTCAAGGCGGCTAATGTAACCAAAAGTAGAGAGTGAATTTTGTTGTTGTCCAATCATCCATGCAAGTTTGATGAAGTCGGCTAAGCTCTAGTAGTAGACCAAAAATTACTAGTAGGGTATACATATACCAAGCTTTAGGGTCCACATTTCATAGGTAGTGTACAAGGAGGAGTTTAAAAGTAAAAATTGGGATGCAAACCTATTTTTGATACAAATGACCTAAATTGGTAACACTGAGGGACTACTTCTTGAAATGGGGTGATCACAAGGAGCAGAACTCGATGATACACTACCGATAACCTACAAGTCACTGTATATAGGTGAGTGGTTTGAATGCGGAAGGAAGAGACCAACTATGATAGGAGTGAAGGTGCTAAATGGTGCTTCTTGGCTTTTGTGCTATAACTAGACGAAGTTTACATTATAAAGGACAAACCACAAAAGATTTTTTATTTTTTTAGTAGCCTTTGTTCTTTTCATGATGAGTTCATATGAGGTAATAGCTTTAACCGTTAGGAACCAAACTTCTAGTATTTTTCCATATGAAGATTAGTACACAACTCGATATTCAAAAATGACTGGAATCTTGCTTCGAATTCAACGGATGGACAAAGACTACGTCTTGAACCCTCAACTGATCTTGCCTAGATTGTCTTAGATAAAGTCTAGGAGTTGAGACTCACTAGGCAAAACGTACATAAAAAAGGGGGAATATATATATTAAGAAAAGAGTAATATTAGTTTAGTGTCTCCATTTCCATTGTTGGCTCATATCAATCAGTGGTATGGTTTTCCTGCAAGGTTTCTGATATTCTAATGGTCTCTGTAGTTTTCCTAAAATATATGATGGAATTTGGAAATGTTTATATATTCCGTTACACTTTTCTTCAATTTCTGTCATCTGAAGAAATTATTTAGGTTTTGAGGATTTTCTGATGATCCATCATTCCCATTCTAAAATTCTTTTGATAGATAAACAAGAAGCGCGGGCACATTCGAAAGATATCTCAACTTTTTGTGGAAGGTGAGAAGTGGAATAATTTAGTTTGTCTTCACATTATTGTGATTATTGCTTTTAATATCCCCCGGAATTCACCAAATGAATTGTATCGTAACCTATGTTTTCTATATGGCTAGGTTACTTGAAGAAACTGAAGATGAGGTAAATCGTTTCCTGACTTTCGGTCCCTTTTTTTTGTTTTCAAAGCAAGTATTACTCACATAGGCCTTGTTATTTGTTGAAACAGTTTTCAGAATTGATAAAGAAAGGGTATGTTAAAGTTGGCGAAGTGGGCAAGGTTTTATGTCAAGACCTCGGCAGATATTGTAAGCAGACGAGGTAATTTCAAACTATAAACCATAATTTCTAAACTCTTTTAAGAATTCTGCTTTGACATGAAAGGGAAAATTGTTGGCAAGGAAGGAGATTTTGTATACTGATTAATTTATTTTTATTATTTTTCTGATCATAATCCATTAAGCAGTGCTCCGCGTTCTTGTATGACATTTTAAGGTTTGGCAATTTATCAATAATAAAGAACTAACTTCATGTTTAACAATTTTTATGTGCACAGCGATCCCCAAAAAGCTGGCGATGAATACAGAAACACAGAACTCTAAGTCGGCACAATTTGGTTTGCTATTATTGCTGCTGAAATAGGAAAACTTTATGCAAAATTTGAGACATTTCAACAGGCGATGTTATGAATTTGTGATTGGTTTCCACCATGATCCCCCGCGATTTTACCCGTGCTCACTTTGTTCACCGGATTGTTATAGTCCTAGAAGCATTTCATAACTTGTAAACTGAAATTTTCCGATATTTTTTCAAGTTTATCGAAAAACCCACACACATTTCTCCTGCTTGTGATGAAATTTGAGGAACTTTGAATTTTTTTTCCTGTTTAATTGATAGCGTGGTGAAGATTAAGAGAGGTCTCTGTGTTGGAATGTCTAATAGAAGCATCATTGCCATTGATATTTCTTCTTAGCCAATGTGGACTGACGTCGACTGACAAATTCCACATAGGAAAACAGGTATGCTAGATGTTGATCATATTATATATAGAAATCATACCTCGTGTTTAGTATGCAATATTAATTTTTTTTTTATGGGACTATATAATATTTTAATTTCTCTTTATTATTTAAGCTTAAAATGATTGGCAGAAAGCAAATTCTAGATAATGTTTTAATTTGTTCTAATGAAAACGTGTTTTGCAAGTATGTTTATGCAGTAATTCATCTATAATTACATCTTTCTTCGATTGATAAATTATAAATATTAAATGTCTTTCTTTCTTCAAGTAATAAATTAGGGTCCTCTCTACCAAATGTGAATTGACCTTATAACATAAATCTATTATATATTGCTTTTCATTTTAGAGGAAGGAAACGCATTATTCATATGACAAGATGATGATAATTCTTTAGATGAGAGAAGATAATCGGTTGTTATTTTTGTTATTTTGATATTGTATTTAAAATATCATACGAAAACTTCAAATACTATCTCAATTAAATTCGTTTTGATAATTGTTGATGTCAAAGAAATGATTGTCGATATTTGCCAACTTGAGTGATAATTTGTAACAGGTATATTGCTGAAACAATAAAAAAATGAGAGTTTTTGGATTGATTGAGGTAAACGAAAAATATATACAAGAAATATGTTGAGTTCTGTCCTTGGAGAATACCATTGACATCTATTTATAGGCCTCTAATCAAGCAACTTGATCGTCTAACATTACATAAACTACATTATCGACCTAGAAGTGTGTGCCACCTTCCAAATTTAAAAATGCTAATTGGTTGTTGAAGTCGCCGAACGGGTCATCATGGTCGAGGTCATGATTTCTCGTCACCTGAGTAATCATTACTGATTTTTAAAGGATTGAAAATGGGGTGACGTCATAGATGCCACTTTTCACTTTGAGAATGATCATCTGGGTGGTGATGACATCACTTAGGAGACATTCAGAATTATAATGATGATGTTTTTAAATGACGACGGATATGGGTCGAACTAACCTGCCATGGGTGGAGCAATGTGTCTGGGTCGAGCTCATGGAGTAGAGCTAACTCATGTGGTATAGCTGACCTTCTATGGATCAAGGTGTCATATCATGAGTCGAGCTGACTCGGTTATCTCTTAGTCCGTCCTTGTTGAAGCTGCTATTGAATTTCCATAAACCCTCCTTAAATTAAGGTAAATTGGAGCTGGTATTGTGAGTTAGGACACCAACAATATTAATTTAAAACGAGATGTTACACCTACCTTTTCTTAAATTAACCCAACTACTTGGATACTACACTTTCTTAGATTGAAATTAGTGATCTTCAAAATTTAGTAAATTGCTTTACTATAGCAATTCTGTTCACTTTAATTATCCTCGTAATTTGATAAATGAATGGAAGAGATTCAACTTACTTTGGATCTATTTGACATAATTTTTGCCTTTGTTTTTCTTTCTGTATAAGAGTTTTTGGAAGAATCTACTTTAATTTTTGTTTGGAAACTAATTTTTAAAAGAGTTTTATATTTTGCAAAGTACTTTAGAGGAAGTAACTATGAACTCGCTTCCTTTAAAAACTCTTCTAACTAGAAAAAATACTAATAAAGTTAGCCAAACAAATTCAAAAACAACTTTTGAATCTCAAAAGCTCATTTTAACTTTTTAAAAATTATGTCAAACGAACTCTTAATCGTAATGGCACTCAAGAAACGAAGCTTTTGCCTCATGTGACAACTAAAAAAAAGGTGCTTGAGCCTCATTTCTTGTTAAAAATGTGTTTTAAAATAGTGATTTGATGAAAAAAAGTGTGGTTGAAAAATAAGGAATTTTTTTAGATTTACGTATAATATTATTTTATTAAAAAATATATGATTAAAAATAAGAGGAAGAAAAAATATTTTAAAAATAATAAAGACGGACAATGCCAAAAAGTCAAGTGAAAAAGCTAATAAAATGTATTTATGATTCTTGCCTCCGAAATATTCCCAAATCCTCTTTTAAACCACTTTATTCTTTTCTTCACCAAATCAGCCAACATTTTACTTTGTCTACCAACATTCAATTTATTGAGCTCGTTCATCACGTGATATAAAATACAATTTTATTTCAATTTTTCTTGAAATTTGACACAAATTTATTTTAATTTTCTTATAAAATTTGAAGAACTATCAAGAATTTCTCCAAACAATTCTTCTCCTCAAATTATGTGTACAACTCTCACATAAGTCATCAGGAGTTTTACAAGTCTTTTTCGCTATTGACAAGTTGCAAGTTAATTGGTTGTCTCCTTGACCAAATTGACAAATTGTCATGTGAGCTTTTTCTCTTCTTCCTATATCAACATTCCCCCTTTTGCATTGATGAATACAAAAATCTTAAAGTCGGAAATTTTAAAAATTAAATTTTTATGTTCATTTTCGTCCAAAATCATCCCATCATATTATTCTGATCGAAAAATTTATAAATGATTTAACATATAAATAAGTAAAGCTCGAAAAATTTATAAATGATTCAAATTTTGAATGAAGATTATTTTCAGTCTTCTCAAAACTTGATTCCAAGCATTTTTAGCCAACCTTAAAACAATTTACTTATAATTAATAAATATTTATTCTGGTCGAAATTAAGTTTGAGCTCCATTTTAAAGAAAAATACGCTTTATAATAATGATTTTTGGAAGATTATGGGATTAAAAATTAGAAAAAAGTTTTGAATTTATATAAAATTATTTTATTAAAAAAATAGGAGAAAATTTTTTTTTGGATAAGGGCTTAAAGGTAAATAAGCTCTTGTTTGAGCTCTATTATTTGGAAAAAAAAAAAGAAAAATTGATTTTGAAATAGTGCTTTTTAAGAATGTATTGTTAAAAAATAAGAAGAATTTTTAAATTTATGTACAATATTATTTTATTAAAAAATTATTTGATTAGTAAAAAGTGTGAGAAAAATGAATTAAAATTTAAAAACGTGCCAAAAGGCCAAAGGGGCAAGTTACATCTATTCTTCTCCCTCTTGTCAATCAGGCAATGAGTACTTTTGCTCAGCTCATTCTTCAGAATTCAAAAAATCATTCAATTCAAATCCCACTTTCCATCATTTTCTTTAATCCATTTCTGCAACAAATACGTTAATCGGCAAGCTGTTGGGTTAGATATTTTCTTCCTCACAGATTAATACTGTTTTTACTAAATAAAAACAGGATGGTGTGTCGTGTCTGCTGACGTGATTGGTCCAGAAATCTTTGTTTCTTGCATTCTTGTTCACTTCCTCTCATTGGTCATCCTCAATTCTCCGTTTGTTCAAGTTTTCTTCAGGTGGGTCTTCCTATTTACGAATAAAAATCTACATACCACTAATGTTTCTTGTCTGCTTCATATGCGTTTATCTTTTATTTGGTGTGAATGATTTCAAATGCTTTTGTTAGTCGAAATTAGTTATTATTTATAGCTTTACGTAAAGCATCTAATTCTAGCACAGTATTTAATTTTTTTTAAGTTTCTATTTTTAGTGAAAAATCTGATTCTTGTTTCTGCTAAGTGTAAGTTGTTCCTTTATTTTGTTCTTTTTTGTTCCTCTGTTTTCTTCAGTTATGTGCTGGATCTGTATTTGCTTCTTTATCTATAGTATAAATGGATGGAAATCAATATTAATGTGTTAATTTGCAAAGTTTCAGCGTTAATCTAATCGGAGCATCTCCAACTGACTCTCAATTTATAAATAACATCTTATGCATAATGGGGAATATCTTTAGCTTTAGTGAGTAAAATTTTTTGTGCACTCCAACAAGCTCTCAATTTTGACTGTTTATTTTGTTTTTTCCAAGGAACATTTATTGATTTCTCCTCCTGTCTTATTTAACATAATTTTTTATATACGTTAGTGACCAATCAATTAAAATGTGTTTTGAATAATTTAAATTGTAGAGTATTGAAATTTGTAATTTAATAAATACAATCATTATTAATTAAGAAGAGACATGGAGTTTTGGAGAGCCAAACCCATTCTTTATTTTAAAAAGTTAAAATAGGGAGTTTCTTGGAATTTAATTTTAAGCACTGACTCTCTAAAATAGGGAGTATTTTGGGTTTAGAGAGTTTATTAGAAACACTCTTATTGTTATGATGCTTGTGGAGTTTTGATATGCATAAATGTGTGGTTTTGATTTTATTAAGATATTGTTTCCAATCAACCAATGGTTATTCTTTTATAGCAGAGTGATGCCGAATTCTCCGACCCCATGAATCAATTGGGCAACAACTTTTATTGGGAATTTGCGAGTTGGATTCTTACTGGCCTGGTGGAAATAGAACTTGCAGAATGTTTAGAATGAATGTGATTTGGACTTTTCTGTTTTGGTTACTCTCATTTGGAATTATTTCCAATGGGTTGAGTACAAATGTTTCATTGCGACCAGCAGTTGTCAACGTTGGAGCTATTTTCTCGTTCAACTCTACAATTGGAAGAGTTGCCAAGATTGCGATTGAAGAGGCTGTTAAAGATGTAAATGCTGATTCCAGTGTTCTCCGTGAGACCAAACTTGTTGTGAATATTAGTAATTCCAATTGCAGTGGTTTTCTTGGCATGGTTGAAGGTAATTTACTGTCTACCATCACTCAAAACATGGAACATCTCATTTGGCTGCTTTGGGAACTTACGAAGAGAAAAGAGCTTAGAATTTATATGTTGTCTTCATTTCCCTAGCAGAGAAGATTCAAAATTTGAGAGTTGCCTTTTGGCCTAAAATTTCCTGAACATGGAATAGAGTTAGTTGTTACTTGTTAGTATTGCTCAATCCTGTCATATTTGGGTTCTTTGACTTAGACACTGAACTGATGGGCATTGATTCATAGGTTTCAACTTTACTTTTTATTTTATCATCTTGATTTGGAGAGTGTTTTGATTAACAAACTTTTGTTTGCAGCTTTGCGATTTATGGAGACTGATGCTATAGCAATTATTGGTCCACAATCTTCTGTGGTTGCCCACAATATCTTGTATGTAGCAAATGAACTCCAAACTCCCTTCTTGTCATTTGCAGCAACAGATCCTTCTCTCTCTTCTCTTCAGTTCCCTTATTTTATTAGGACAACACAGAGTGATCTCCACCAGATGAATGCGATAGCTGAAATTGTCGATTATTATGGTTGGAGGGAGGTAATTGTGATTTTCCTTGATGATGATTATGGAAGGAATGGGTTATCTGCATTAGATGATGCGCTTGCAGCCAGACGCTGTCGAGTTTCCTACAAAGAAGGAATTCCCCCAGGAGATGTCAGTCGGAGTGGCATCATGGATATTCTTGTAAAGATTGCAATGATGGAGTCTCGAGTTATTGTTCTGCATGCATATCCTGCAGCAGGATTAATGGTTTTTTCAGTAGCACAGTTTCTTGGAATGGTGGGTGATGGCTATGTTTGGATAGCTACAGATTGGCTTTCCACTGTGTTAGATTCCTCTTCCCCTCTTCGTTCAGAGACCATAACAGATGCTATGCAAGGAGTTCTTGTTTTGCGTCAGCACACTGCGGATTCAGAAAAGAAGAGAGCATTTTCAGCTAAGTGGAACAAATTAACTGGTGGTTCTATAGGGCTGAATGCTTATGCACTCTATGCCTATGATACTGTTTGGTTGGTTGCTCATGCTATTGATTCATTTTTTAATCAGGGAGGAGTGATTTCATTTTCTAACGATTCCAGGTTGCAATCTTTAAAAAGGAGTGACCTTCACCTGGAAGCCTTGAATATTTTTGATGGAGGCCCACTTCTTTTGAAGAACATATTGCAGAGTGATTTTGTAGGCCTGACAGGGCATGTCAAGTTTAATCCCGACAAATCTCTCATTTTTCCTGCATACGACATTATAAACATAATTGGAACTGGTGTTCGTTCAATTGGTTATTGGTCTAACTATTCTGGGCTGTCAACTGTGCCTCCCGAGAATCTGTATTCAAGGCCACCGAACCGTTCAAGTGCAAACCAACAACTATATAGTGTTGTTTGGCCTGGGCAGATGGTAAGTAAACCTCGTGGATGGGTTTTCCCAAATAATGGGAAGCAGTTGAGAATTGGGGTGCCCAACCGAGTTAGTTATCGAGAATTTGTGTCTCAAGTCCCTGGTACTAATACTTACAAAGGATTCTGCATAGATGTATTCACAGCTGCTGTAAACTTACTGCCGTATGCTGTTCCATATCAATTCATCCCCTATGGAAATGGCCATGAAAACCCGAGCTACACCGAACTTGTTAAGTTAATCACAACACAAGTAAGTATGAGGTCAAAAAATGAGGATGGTCATAACTATCTAATATCTTGCTTATTTTTGTGGTTACATATGTGATTTGTTTGCATTGATAGTTTATATTACACTCACTTGTGACAGTTCTTTGACGGTGTTGTTGGTGACATTGCCATTGTGACAAATCGAACCAAAGTTGTGGATTTTACCCTTCCATTTGCTACATCTGGACTTGTTGTAGTAGTCCCATTTAAGAGGTTGAGCACGGGAGCTTGGGCTTTCCTAAGACCGTTTTCTGCTACATTGTGGGGTGTAAGTGCACTTTTTTTTCTTCTTATTGGAATAGTGGTTTGGATTTTGGAGCATCGGACCAATGATGAGTTTCGTGGTCCGCCAAAGAAGCAACTGATTACCATTCTATGGTGAGTTCAAAATCAGGGTTCATATACTTATTTAGCAAGTTATTTGTTTTGGAACAAGTACCAATTAAACTTATTTATTGTAGAGAAAACTAAGATCGTGAACCTAGATTTGAAGTTATATAAAATAGTAGTAGCATCCTCAGTAATGGAAATCATCTCTTTCTACCAATATGGAGTGGCATGGGTCAAAAATATCAAACATGTTTGTTACGATATCCTTTTGTGGTTGTAAATGGAAGAG
Source organism: Fraxinus quadrangulata (assembly GCA_903798255.1). Classification (NCBI taxonomy): domain Eukaryota; kingdom Viridiplantae; phylum Streptophyta; class Magnoliopsida; order Lamiales; family Oleaceae; genus Fraxinus; species Fraxinus quadrangulata. The sequence goes on from CAIGRB010010474.1 coordinate 11,386, forward strand.
CAAAGTGAGGGTAGAGGCAGAAAGATTTAGGAATGTTTTCAGGTTTAGAAGAATCAACGTGTTTGACTTTCATGTCCCTCATCTAACAATTAACCTACTGAACCATAAACACTGATCTCGTGATAATTCTGTCAAGGATATGATGAAATATCTGCTTACAGTATGAAATCTACTTTTAAATCCGATTTGAGATTACTTGAATTGCTGGAGTGGAAGCATATACCTTCAATAATTCATCTTTTTTTTTCTATAAAACAATTGATATCTTATAATTACTGTTGTGTTAATTATGCCCAAAATTTCTGATACTAATTGTTGGGAATCCAAGGATCACGTATTGCTCGATACTACTCGATATGAATCCAACCGCCGGATTGAGATGTTGAAGTTATATGACACAATAATGAAGTATTTGATCATAAGTAAAAGAATAAAAGACAAGAAAATATGGCAGAGGAATTAGGAGATTTTATTGTACCATAAATAATGAAGATGGAAAAATATTACAATGATCCTAAAAGTTATCAATTATTTTCTCACACTATAAAATTGTATAGAAGAGCCTAATATTTGTATGGGATGTCCAAACTCTCCTAGTAGAGTTGTTGATGAAATAGGGTGCCAAAAAATCGAGTCCAAAATGAAAAATGAGAGAATAATGCGAAAATCTTGGAACAGAAACAGGTGGTGCCACGGTTCCACCTCTGGGTGCCCGCGCCCCTCGTTGGGTGCCTCGACGCCTGGGGCAAATCAACAACGCCGGCGCTACGGCGTTGGGCGTGTTGTCCCCCTTTTTTTTTTCAAGTTGTTTTCTTTATTTTGAACTCTTCTTCAAGTCCAATGTCAATTTTCAACTTCCAGTGGGCTTCCAAAATAGAACTTCAACTTGACATAGAATTCTAATAGCATTCCAAATTGAATTCTTTTCGACGTGTACTTCAATTAGAAATTTTCAATTACTTCAACAAAGAATTCGGGTCACACCAAATTTCTAACAATCTCCACCTTGACACGAATTTCTCTTCAAAGAACAAAACTCCAAAATATTCTCCACTTGGAGAAGTAAAATTCGTCTGCAAGGAATGGACCGACTCTTCAACAATAATTAAAATTGATTTCTCCAACCAAACACAATACTCATTCTCTTCCAATGAATCTAAGCATTACTATGCAGAATTACCTCAAATTCCCAAAAAATCATAATGATTTTAAAATTCACCAAATTGGACTATAACACACCCCAAACCAGAATTAAACCCAAATGCTTTTAAAAAAGACCCTTTGCTAGATTGTAAACATTCTATTACACTGCAATTTGTAGCAATCCTTCGTGTATCCCTTCTTGCATAAGTTACAAATCTGATTACTGAATTTAGACTTTGATCTGCATCTTCCAGAACTACCATGAGCAACAAGACCTTTTCCATTTCTGGCCTTAGACACCAGACGCTTCATCTTCTCTTTTGAAAACAAAGTATCATATACCTCATTTATGGTGAACGTATCACGATTATATAAGATCGTGTCTCTAAATGAAGAAAATGAAGCGGGCAACGAACACAATATGATCAAGGCCAAATTTTTTTCTTCATACTTTACTTTCAAAGTTTTCAAATTAGCGATTATCTCCTTAAACACAGTTAGGTGATCTTTCAATGATACTCTTTCTGCCATTCGATGAGAGTACAAATGTTGCTTGAGATGCAACTTGCTTGTCAGACTTTTAGTCATGCATAATTGCTCCAACTTCAACCATAAAGCAGCTGCTGAACCTTCCTTAAAAACGTCCTGGCCATAAAGCAGCTGCTGAACCTTTCTTAAAAACGTCCTGAAAAATGGTATTCGATAGATGAAAATAAATGTGAAAAACTGCCTTCTTATCTTTCCGTAATTTCTCTTCCACGGTCAAAGTTGCGGGAATCTTGTTAATTTCTAACAACGCATCATCCAAATCCTGTTGTACGAGCACTACACGCATCTTAATATTCCATAGTGAATATCTAATTTTTTGATCCAAAAGCGGAATGTCATACTCAAAGTTTAAAAAGGCAAAACTAAGTACTGATGCGATTTTTTTTTATGAGGCGAGGCATAAGTCTCGAGACAGTTGAGGCGTAAGCCTCACGAAAAACAAAAAGTATAAGTAAAAGAATTAAGAAATAATATAAAAATACAAAAAATAAAAGTTGGAGCATATTGTAAATAGGATAAATAGCCATTAACATATAGAGATATAGTCCACCTAAAGAAAGAAGATGTTTAGCAAAAAAAAAAAA
>CAIGRB010010474.1:14206-28753 GCA_903798255.1 Fraxinus quadrangulata
TGTTCTGTATGACTATATCGTTTAGTTTTATATGTATTTTGTTGTTTTGTTTGGACTCAAAATGCTTTTTTAAATGGGTCATTATCTTTTTTAAGAAGACCCTTTCTAATTAGTATTAATAAAGTTGAAAAATTAAATTTAAGGGAAGCACACGCCTTATGCTCCATGAGGCGCGTGCCTTGACGCGCGCGCCTCAGATTTAGAGGCATTTGCCTCATATTTTTAGCGCCAAAAATATTGCCTCGAGTCACAATACATACACCTCACGGTAAGAGGCCCGCCTCACTACGTCTTTTTAAACCATGGTCATACTTCATGGAAGTCATCACGAACAAAAATTTCAAACAAATCAAACCCTGTGCTCTTGCGGAATTGCTGAACCTAGACTTTAATACCATTTGCTGTGTTAATTATGTCCAGAATTTCTGATATCAATTGTTGAGAGTTCAAAGATCACGTATTGCTCGATACCATTTGATATGAAATTAACCATTAGATTGAGATGTTGAATTTATATGACACGATAATAAAGTATTTGATTACAAGCAAAAGAATAAAAGAAGACAAGAAAATACGACAGATGAATTAGGAGATTTTATTGTATTACAAATAATGAAGATGGAGAAATATTACAATGATACTAAAAGTTAGTAATCACTTTTTTCACAGTATAAAATTTTATAGAAGAGTCTAATATTTATAGGGAACACGTAAGGGACGTCCAAACCCTCCAGTAGGGTTGATGATGAAGTAGGATGCTAAAAAATCGAGTCCAAAATGAAAAAAATAGAATAACGTGAAAATTCCGGAACAGACCAGGCACCGCCTCTCGACGCCGAGGCCGGAGCTGCTGCGCCTTAGGGCAAAACAACAAACAGGGGCGCGCGCTGCGCATCCTCTTTTTTTTTTTCTCCAAGTTGTTCTTTATTTTGAACTCTTTTTCAAGTCCAATACCAATTTCCAACTCCCTATGAGCTTCAAAAATAAAAATTCAACTTGACATAGGACTCCAAAAGCATTCCAAACTNGCCTTAGGGCAAAACAACAAACAGGGGCGCGCGCTGCGCATCCTCTTTTTTTTTTTCTCCAAGTTGTTCTTTATTTTGAACTCTTTTTCAAGTCCAATACCAATTTCCAATTCCCAATAGGCTTCCAAAATATAATTTCAACTTGACATAGGACTCCAATCACATTTTAACTTGAATTTTTCTTGACGTGCACTTCAATTACTTCAACAAGGAATTCGGGCCACACCCAAATTTTAACAATTACCGGTAGCAAATGCATCTCTGTAGCATGTACTATATGTCACTAACTATTTTGCTCAACCTTTTCTTTCTTTGAGTCAACTCTATCAAAGTCCAAATTCTTCACGTTAATGACCACGGTTGCCTTACTTTTAACAACTAACTTGATTCCATATCCTGAGACCATATTTCCAATAAAATATATTTGATAACTTCCTCTAGGGTCCTTCTGAATTGTTGAGAGCTTAGTTATAAAAATAGTCATATTGGTTTATATGGTCCTTTTGGAGAATACGGATAAGATAATAGTGGAAATAGTGTTCTTTCGTTTGGAGGTCTTGTGAATTTTTCTTGGCTGGAAAAGATGGTCCTATCAAGTCTAACTGCTATTGCTCCGTAAATTGGCACCAATTTTACAAAGTGTTTCTCAAATAATCAGTCGTTTACCTTTCATCTGAGATTATTAATTATTGAAGACTCGGCTATTTTGGGTAGGGTCGTTTTCAGAATCACGCTGTTTCTGTATAATTATGCAAAACATCTTCAAGCTAGGAGTTTAAAACTATCTGACCTTAGCATGCTATCTGATGCAACTTAGCAATCCTACATCTGCATTAGCTTGTTACATAGCACAGTGAACTTGAACAAAATTGCAAAGGTTTAAAAAGTCCGTGGCTATTAGAGTTGAGTGAGCATAATGTATTATAGTGTTATATCGTTGGCTTAAAAGAGGTTCGTCGTGTTTTAATGCATTGTGTTTATTATCATAACCCATTTTATTCGTCTCCCTAACTAAAAGATTAGCAGCTTTGAGAAAGTTGATTCTGACATCTATTCTCCCTGCTCTTCTGCAGGTTCAGCCTCTCAACTCTATTTTTCGCGCACAGTGAGTAAAAACTGAGCCCTCGTGAATTTTTTTTGGGGCATGTTACAAAGATTTCATTATTGATAGTTTTAATCTTTTATTGTTTAATCACATGCAGAAGAGAATACCGTGACTACCCTTGGCCGTTCAGTGCTACTCCTATGGCTCTTTGTAGTTCTGATAATTAACTCAAGTTACACTGCTAGTTTGACTTCTATTCTTACAGTGCAAAAGCTCTATTCTCCTATAGGTGGAATTGAAAGCTTGAAAAAGGGTGATGAACCCATTGGTTATCAAGTGGGTTCTTTTGCAGAACATTATTTGACTGAGGAAATTGGTATATCGAAATCCCGCCTCAGAGCCCTTGGATCACCAGAAGAGTATGCAGCGGCTCTTCAACGTGATCCCGCAAAGGGGGGTGTTGTTGCGGTGGTTGATGAACGCCCATATATAGAGCTTTTCTTGTCAAGTCAGTGCAAGTTCAGGATTGCTGGTCAAAGCTTTACGAAAAGTGGCTGGGGATTTGTGAGTAACTTCTATTACTAAGCATCTGTCATTTTTGTGTGCGTGACATGCATGACACCTCAACATATAAAAAAATTGTACCAACAAATTTTTCATGCCATGTTAAATTATTCTTGAAACGTGACAGTATCCATTAATTTAGACACAGTGCCTAAGCTGTAACAAAATTGGAAGTCTTAAGATTAATTTTGAACAAAAAAAGCTTGGTGACCAAAGTGAGTAACATTATAAGTTGGGCGCCCTTTAGGATGTGATGACCACGGAAGTTGCAGTTCTGCATTTTATAGAACTTGTCATGAGTAGCATCAATTGAAGATCCGGCTCCTAAAAGTTCTTTCATTGCTAATTTTTTCTGTTTTTATCTAGGCATTTCCACGGGACTCCCCCTTGGCCATTGACTTATCAACTGCAATTTTATCACTATCTGAAAACGGGGATCTCCAGCGAATCCATGACAAGTGGTTGACAAAAAGCACATGTAGTTCAGATAACACTGAAATTGAGTCGGACCGCCTCGAGCTGAAGAGCTTCTGGGGCCTCTATCTTCTATGTGGAACAGCTTGCATCATTGCTCTTGTTATATACTTTGTTCAGATTGTACGCAAGTATAGGCAATGGGTCGCTTCCGAATCCATTTCAGATGAACAAGGGACCCCACATTCTAGACGCCTTCGGACATTGTTATCATTAATGGATGAGAAGGCGGATCAGTCAAGTAGGGATGCAAAAAGAAGGAAAATCGATCGATCATTGTCTGAATATGATGAGGAAAATGACCTGGGAGGGGATTCCAAACAGAGACACTCGCAAGTTTCTTCTGAACTGGCATCAACTTAAGCGACTGAACCCAATCCATCACCTGGTTTTCATTACGGTAAGCATGAACATGCTTCCTATTTTATTCCTACCCAATGAAAGTATTGTATTTGACCTCCAAGGATTTAGGATCTCTAATTTACTAAGCAAATTGTATCTATACGTAGAGAGAATTGTTCTTTTGAATGAGTTGTACTCGTGTACTGATGCCAGAATCTGGTTTGAACTTAGACTTTATGTCGTTAGATGAAATAAAGTTGTTCCTTTTCTTTTCAATTGTGAGAAGCATAGACAGGTAGGGGGATCGAGATTTTAGAGTTCGAGAAAAAATGAGTTCCAAGAATATAGATTTTTAATGCGTCATGCTGTATATGCCTGTTCGATAGAACTTTGTCTTAACGTTTGGGCGGTCTTTCTCACCTTTTGAATTTATGAACTTTCTTCCGATTATGTTAGTCTTTAAAGGCTAGAACAAATGCATTCTGTTTGTGATATATATGGAGTTATTGTGTGTGGAAATTTTCTTCTGTACTACAAAATTGTGTTTGTATTTGATCATTGAGAGAAAGAAGTGGACAACCATATTTCATTAAAATGATATCGTCATGCATGTAGAGGCAGACCAGTCAGGCCCGCTCCTACATCCCAGACATGTTGAGCCTGACTAAAGGGGCATGTAGCTTGCCTGGACTGTGCCAGGCAGCCTAGGAGATTGTTGATTATGAGTAAAGAAGGGGGTGGGGGGCAGGATGTTAAGCATCTGTTTGGCAGAGATTTTTGAGAATATATTTTGTGAAAAAGTGATTTTTGAAGAATGTGTGGTTAAAAAGTAGGAAAAGTATTGGATTTACTCGTAAAATTATTTCATCAAGAGATTAATGTATGGTTGTAAATGAGTTTAGGAAAAACGAGCCTTAGAAAATGGAGGTCAAAAAAGGGCTAAGTTATTGCCTTGAATTTTAATTTTTCATGTTGTGTCATATTCGTTATATTGGTGCTTTTAAGTGGATGTATGGGAGTACTTTTAAGTGTTAATAAGTGAACTTTACGCAATGTGTAGTGTGTAGATAACAAGTATGTAAATTGGGAGTCCTATGAAATCTGTAAATATAAATTATATTTGACGGGCTTAAAAAATAAAGTTTACATTTCCTAAGCATGCTCTATATATATTACCACCAATCATAATCCTTGAGGTTCAAATCATTCATATAATATACGGGGAAAAAAAATCAATGATTTGACACTTTGTTTAAGACCCCGTTTGATACCTTTACAAAGTCTTTTTAAAGTCTAAATCAAATATCCTCCATTTTTTCAAAAGATTTACACTCTGCAAAACAATGAATGTGATGATATTGAAAAGGTTTTGCTATGCATATATAGGGGGTGCCATAAGGGTTTAGCCGCCTCCCAATAGGGAGTGCCATTTGGCAATTATATCAATCCTTATGACACTTCATATGTACCTCTATCATTCTTCTATTGAAAAACTAATGAATTCTTTCAAAATATCATTTATGGTTTATTGACATTCGTAGGTTCAAGATTACACTTTCAAAATAAATATTTTTTTTTTTTTACCATATTTGAATTGTTAGTATGTCTTTGACTGTCAACAAAAAGTAGTATGTCTTTGGTTGTAAAATATCGATTGTTTGTTAATACACGTGAAATTAAATATTCTAAATGTAGAGCCGAAGAGTTTAAACAAGCATCGTGAACATGTATTTATATATATAAAATTTCCATTGGAATCTAAAATTTTGTGGGCTCTCTTGCTAGACAACTCCTTTTGACTTTAGTACCATGAAAATGGAAACAGCTAATTCTGCCCTCAATAGAGAGAACAAACTTTTAAAACAAACAAAAGGGTGCAAGAAAAAGGTTTAATTTGAGATGAACTTTTTCCATGTGCATGTACTCATCCCTGTCTGTTTTCTCCTTTAGAAAAGTTAAAGCTCAATTTCTTTTGACATTATTATTTTTTATTTTTGAAATTTTTGCAATAGTTTGATGCTGATGAGTGAAATATTGAATGCTATGACAAATAAACATATCCAACATTATATATCTTAATAGAGTTAATTGATATTAGGACATCAAGAATACATTTGCTATTCAATTTTCACCTCTCTTCTTGATTCTCTACTTTTCTGTCACTGGTGTGCATATTGGCATTTTCCATAACCTGCCCAGAGGGGAAAAGAGAGAGGAAGAAAATAATTAGAAAATTGTTATAGTATCGAAGACAGAATTTAAATAAATAAATACACAAGAAGGTTCGATGTGGTAGTAGAATGGATAAATATCCTGAGTTCAAATCTATGAAATTTTTGCACGTGTTGGGTAATTTTTGATGAGAAAATGAATATCTGATCGCACATGAGGAGACATGTTGAATGCAAAATTTAGATTAAGCTTTTAAGTAGAAACCAAGACGCAAACTCATACTCAGATGGACTTGTTTATAGTAGCTTATAAGAAAATAAGTTACTCAGATTTGTGCGTTCATGCTTCAGATGGTATAGAACTCTAAAAGATAAGAGCTAGAGGCGCGCGGCAAATTAAAGGTTTGTCCATCGGAATTGAAAAACCTCGACTTATAAGTTACAATTAAAATTTTATGAACTTACTTGGATCGCTGAAGGTAACAAGGCCAGTTCCCTTGAAATCACAGTTCCAGTAGTTTCTTCCATGCATCTGATAGTATGCATTCATGGCATATGATGCATGTGCATGTATCTTATCAGATACAAAACAATCTCCATTTTCATCAATCTCCCTGCAATCAACTCCTCCTGGTCCACAGCAAAAATCAATCACAGACTGAACAACCTTATCATCTGCATGTGGTTTAGCCACACACCATACAGAAGGACCCCTTGCCACACTGGATCCTTTCTCCCCAAAACCTAGTTTATTATCTGCATTATTTGAACAAAATTGGCAGCTCAAATCTATATCATAAACTTTAGAACCATCCCCATTGAAAATCCCAAAGTTTTTCTCACTGGTGCCTCCTTGTTTCTTGTTTTCATTGAACAAAGCAAACACAAAAATCTCTATAATCTCCTTAGGCTTCATGGGGGTCCCTTTATTCGACTGTGCGCGTTCGATTAGCCTTCTGTTGTAGGTTCTTGCGTTTTCAGGTGTTGCTGCGATATCGCCTGCATCGCCCTTTGATGGCCACCCGGATTCTGAAACCGTAATCTTGATTGATCGGTTTCCGAATCCTAGTGAACCGATAGCAGATCGAACTGCATCGATTTGTGCATCTAACATGTTAGTGTACATATTTCCCTTAGGATCATGTACTGCGGTTGCATTGCCTAGTAAGGCATATTCTAGACTAACCGTGGTTGGATTATCCCGGTAAGCGAAATATGGATATGCATTCACCATGAATGGTGAACCGGTATCTGCTAAGAACCCTACAATGGCGGTCATCGTAGGGAGGAGCATGGTGGCGAAAGTGGAAGCCGAAGGAGGAAATGAAGAGGCAAGAACAGCCATACTATGTGGCGTTGTGACCTTAATTTTACGGTTTAATCCACGACTGAGTAAAGCTGAATGCAAATTCTGCATTGCTTGTAGTAAAGCATTATGATCCAACTTATCGTCGTCTGTGGTTAAGTACTCATTGCCTACGGCAATAGCAACAATGGAAGTGGCCGGAATGAAGGGCATAACCCGAGTGGCGAACCATTGATCGGCTGCTGAAGGATTGGCACTTATGTTTGCGACACGGGAGTTTTCTACTGCTACAATGAGGTCAATGCCGGTATTAGAAAAGGCTTCAAGGATTTCAGGGTTGCTGTCATATATCTTGATCTTATCAATGAGGGTGGATTGGAGTAGCTGAGCCACCCTCTTCGGTGAAGGGAGGTTGTTCCCAATCGTGCCGTAGTTTATTCCAATGCTGGAAACTTGTTGAAGTAGGCCGAACTGGAGGAGGACAAGTAGGAGGATGTGAAGATTGATCAGAGCCATTATGGTTTGGAGGATAGTAAATCACTTGGTTTTTTGCCAAGAGTCTTGCTGTAGACACGAAAGTGAATATATTGCTGTGATTTTCACTCTCCACAACAGAGGTAAAAGAAATTGAAAAATAAAGCCTGCCCTTTTGCTATACTTTTGAGCTGGATTGCAAATGCTAGACACAACATAATTGAAATTACCTGCGTAATTATAGGTTTTTGCTTCCTTTGACAATTTGTCGAAGGCTATGTAGGTTGGGAGAATTGTGTTTCTGCCCAATAGCATCGACCTCAACCTCTTTACGACTTGAGCTATGTTGAGGTGACTGCGACAAACATGCCCAGCCCCGTTCAAACTCGTATTGAAGTGAGTCATGAGTTGAGTCAAGTTCAATTTATTTTATTTTTTTCACGAGCTAGCTCAACTTCACTTTGTTAATCGACTTGTTTTTAGCTTATATTATTATTATTTTTAAAAAATACGAGCCCGGCTCAGTCTCGACCGTGTCCACACGAGCCAAAGGACCAAACCGAGCATTGCCAACCCATGGCTGCCTTGAGTTCTCTAAGCAAGTTTTCGCCTTTGTGTCACGGATTGGATTAGGAAGATTTTCGATCAATCACGTGCACACAACATCAAAGTTTATCTACTCCCATAAGAGTGTGGAAGTTTAGAGATGTGATGAGTTGGATAACTCCCGGATAGTTTTCTTTTTTTTTTTCTTTTTTTTTTTCAAATTTGATTACTAGTTCATTTTCTAGTCAACAATGTCAGATATTAGACTGCAAAAATTTGAAGCATCACCTAACCTCTTGTGCTGGATTGCAAATTGTGGGCCAACATACGACAAAATACAGTAACTTTACGAGTGTCGAGTCCTTCTATTCATCTATTGCCCGTCTATATGCATGGATTATGTGTGAACACAATATAACTTGGTTCGATAACGTTTCTACGTCCTCTCGATGGGAAAGATTATTGCTAATACATTTTAATATAGTAGTAGGGAGGATTGGACAATAAATTAGATAAGGATTTTAATCTCTTTTCTTCATTTACACTAGTCGACATTGAACGTGGATTACACGTTATTATGAAATATTAATATTTTATAATATTGTAAAAATAATATTTGAATATGCGTGAATGTTAATTATTTTAGAATTAATATCAAAGAATATATATGTGACAATTAATATTAAATCATTTATTTAATTTCCAATTAATTAAAAAATGGATGTTAATTAACATACGTTAATGAAAGTACACGGGGGAAATAAATTTGTCAAATGAAGAGGAAAAGCAAAATGCTCGTTGAGAAGTGAATGCCAAACATACCCTGTTTTGATCGATTAAAATTACACAATTACCCTCGATCCATTACCTTAGAATTCTCCTCATTCAATGGCAAAAAAGGAACATTGTGCATAATTCACTGTTCATCAATGGAAAGAAGTCAAATGTTTATGATATAGTGTCGGACGGTTTTCATGATATTCAAAGTAAGGGGCCCACATTTGTTGAAAATGTAAAATTGCAATTTCTGTAAAGGCTTGGCACGAAGGCCACTTAGCTAAAACTCAACTCTAGGGAGAGAAATTACTTCATGGCTTAATTATATTTTACAGAAAGCACAATGTGAAATTCCAATTTCTGTAAAAGAACAAAAAATGACTTCAAATTTTGCAGCTAAACATTTGTTCAGACACACGTTTCTATATCCCATTTCATCTGTCACAGGTGTACAAGAACTTGAGATTAAGGACGAGTCCTTAAATCCTAACATTTAAAAAAAAAAAAAACTAAGAAATTAAGCTTCGTAAACTTTGCACTCCTCCTCAGCTGGATTCGTCTTGCAGAAATCCTCCAACGGGTCGCCACTTCCTTGTGCAGCCATGCCAGGCCACTTATAGGCCACCAGGTGAGCCAAATCGACGACTCTTTGGCTGCAAAGATTAAAACACAACAACATAAAGTTATATTATTTCAACGTCATCAAGACATTTCGTGTTTGTGTCATATTAGAACTTCTGCAAGCATTCAAAAGAATTCATTCTGCAACGATTTGTTAGTTGAAAATTAAATTTAAATGAATAAAGGTGCTCCATGTCAAACAACTAAAACTTTTAGATAAAGTGGTTGTGGTACGAGAATAAGCAGAGACCGTGTATTATATGTCTTGTAGAGTTTAAAACATGAATTTGACCTACATGTGATGGACCCGTTCAATATTGAAGTTAAGTAAATTATTATTTCCCCTCTCTAATAGCTTAAGATTTTAGAAAATATGTTTCTTCATAGTATCATAGCAAAAAGAGATTTTGGGTTTTGTATCTCACCGCAACACATTTATTCAGCCTGCTCTTGAAGGGGTGTAAGGAAGACTAAGTTGAAATAAATAATATGTATGTCGTCTCTATAAAAAGATTAACACTGCATACCTGTATCCCCATTCATTATCATACCAAGCCACCACCTTGACCATGTCATCTCCCATGACCATTGTCAAGGAGGAGTCTATAGTTGAGGAAACATCGGAGCATCGGAAGTCGACTGAGACGAGAGGTACATCGCATACGGCCAATATGCCTTTCAATGGTCCATCAGCTGCCTTTCTGAAAGCTGCATTAACATCTTCGGCTGTGATTCCTTTCTTCTCAATATTCACAACGAGGTCCACAACAGACACGTTAGGTGTTGGCACACGGAGTGCAATGCCATTGAGCTTGCCCTTGAGCTGAGGAAGCACGAGTGACACAGCCTTGGCTGCACCAGTGCTAGTTGGCACTATGTTCAATGCTGCGGCTCTAGCTCGCCTCAAGTCCCTGTGTGAAGCATCGAGAAGCCTCTGCAGACAACAAAATCATCATCAATGATTTCTATTCTGCCGATGACACTAATTAAGGTAATCAACAATGTTTGACTTGTTTTGTTAGGTTCACAAGTTTTTCACTGTAAAATTACCTGATCACCGGTGTATGAGTGAGTGGTTGTCATTGTTCCCTTGACAATGCCTGCAAATCGGAAGGGAAATCCCTGGTTAATTACTAAAACTCAACAAATTGGAGGTCAAGCCTCGTGCTAGAAAAATTAGAACGCTTTCCTAGCTTTGGTCTTCAATACAAGCATTTGAGAAATATGGGTACAAGTATAACGATTTATGTGTAACATTATTATATTTTATGTCATTTAAAGGAAAAGGCAGAACATATTTGTCACCGAAGTATAAGGTTCCGTGATTATCATAACAATCGTCATAGAAAATAGTCTTTCTATGATGGTTCTATAACCATCATAATAACCTTTTTACGACACCTCACATATTATGCCTTGTCATCTGTCATTGACAGTACTCAGTTACAGCTTTTGGCCATGACGGAAGGCCTAATTTCGTGTTGCAGTCCAAGAAGTAAAATCGAGTCTTACCTAACTCTTCATCCATAACCTTCACAAAAGGAGCCAAACAATTGGTGGTGCAAGAAGCATTGCTGCATAAAGTAACACACACAAAAAACATGTTTAGTTGTGTACATAACTGCATATTTATAAGCACACTTTGTCGATAGTTAGTCGATCATAGTAAAAACTACTGACCTTATGATGTTAGCAACATCGTGATCGTAGTCCTGTTCGTTGACACCAACAACATAAGTTGGGATATCAGCTCCTTTTGCTGGTGCAGTGATAACAACCTTCTTGGCTCCTGCTTGGATGTGCTTCCCAGCACCCGGACCATCCACGAAAACACCAGTTCCCTGTGTCCACATGATTTAATCAGTACAGATTGCTAAACGTTAATGACATGTTTGGTAAGTCAAATCAGCGCATTCAGAATACTGGACAGTATTTAACTAGAAAAAAAATCTAATAAAATCCCAAGCATGCATCAAGTTAACTGTGAAGTGGTTGTCCAAGAATGGGATCAAATTTAAGGTTGTTCTAACTCGTGGCGTTTTTTAACTTTCATCATCAAACATCTGCCTGTTCCTAATTAATCGCTGTACTTTCATTTTTTGTTTCAATTTAAGCAATATGTATGCCTAATTAACGAAAATGCTGACATGGTAAGAACAAACCGGCTTCTTAAAATCATTTATGTAGGAATATTAGACCAACACGCTGTTGACCTTACACGGAAGGTCGATCTGTGGTCTAGAATATGATTAGACTTCAAATAGTTTAATAGAGGATTGGATGACAAATCTACCTCAATTACAATGTCGATGCCAAGCTCAGCCCAAGGAAGTTTAAGAGGGTCCCTGTTAGAGACAACCTTTATGGGCTTCCCGTCGACGCTGATGGTTTCATTGTCAACTATTTTAACATCTGCCTTGAATGTGCCAAGCATTGAGTCATACTTCAACAAGTGAGATGCCTGCATTTATAATGCAATTTGTAAGTCAAAACTTGGTAGTTTTAATGCTTAAAATGCTGAAGGACTAAAAAGTCCACTATACTGGCTTACAAAAAAACCCATGCTAAACTCACGTTTTTAACACCGCCACTGTCATTGACGACGATCACTTCGAGTGGTGAATCCTTGCGGCCATGCCAGCAGCGGAGGAAGTTCCTTCCAATGCGTCCAAAACCGTTGATGGCAACCTTCAATTTGGCAACAGTTTGTCCCTTGACAGGGGCTGATCCTGTGGTCTAATGTTAGACAGAAACAACATATTACGGTCTGATGCAGCGAATAAAGTATGAATCAACTTAATCATTCTACCATCAGAAATCTGTGTTTTTAACATGAGATAACCACCTTAATGTCAAACCTAGTAGACTTATCATACAGTAGTTGAAAGAATAGCAGAATTGTCACTAGTATATTAAATTTTTAAACAGGGATAGAAAGAATACCCTTGGATTGAGTTGGGAAGCCACTGCATCAAAAAAGGAAGCCTCCCTAGTATTCTTGGTGAAGGTCACGCACCCACTGGACCTAAGACCAGAGAAATCAGCCACTTCCAGCTTCTACACAACCAGAAAGAAACAAATTAAGAATACTTGAACAGAAATTACTTGGATTCAGTATTAGATAGACTAAAACTCCAGGAGATGGTGTTACGGATTAAGCCCTAGTGCCTACTGACGAGAGTAATAATGAACTAAAACAAAATCAGAGAATAAGCAAAGCGTACAAATATTTGTATTGGTTTAGTTCATCCTCAAGTTGAGAGCTACATCCACTTTACTAGTCGAATGCATCATTAACATGCATTTTAAATAGGTAAAGGAAAATGACCTTAGAGAAGCATTGAGTAGGAAATGAATGGGAGTTCTTGGAAAGAAGCCTGGTGCTAGTTGGGATTCTTGAAGAAGCCAGAGCTGCGTGGGAAGCCATGGCTGCAGCAACTAAAACAAACTACAAGAACAGCTTCCTACATTATAAATGGTTTTTCACTATTCAAGAAAATCTAAATTTGTAAAGGAATTCTGGTTGTAAATGAGTTAAAGTAATGAGTGGTGAGGATTCCATGTGAAGATTGATATCAGATAAGATCATGCTTTTCTCTGCACCATAAAAATCTGAAGCACAGATTATTCAACCAATTTTCGGTTTATATCTCTTGCAATCCCTTTCCTGTAGTGTCAAAGAGGCCCGACCACTCGCATCATCCAAGCCTATGAAAAGCTCGATGATGGTAGGCCTGGCCTGTCTGCAAATTTTTACAGGCTTGGTACTATGGCCCGCACGAGCAAAACAAATACAATCATGCTACATTGACAGAATATTTTGCCCACTTCCTTGACAGAATGACATAAAAGACAGTCAGTTTTTGCATCTAATTATCTGTTGTCAACACTGCATCTGTCAAATGGGTGGGCAAAATCATATGGCAATATAGCTTAATTCAAACGAATATCATTAACATTAGCTTCATTACGACAAAAAAAATATGGTCATTCTGGATTCCATTAATGTTTTTATTTATTTCAGAAATAGGCCTTCATTTTCTATCTCAACTTGGACCTTCATAAACAATTCCGTCTTACACATTAGACTGGTGTAGTGAAAAAGGATTACAGATCAACAGAATCTCAAATCATAAACTGAAAACAACCCAACATTGAATAAGCGAACCACCTTGAAACATTATTAATGTGTTCAATTCTATGAACTTCAATATTACAAGATGGGTACATGTTTCATGGAAATGAAGAAAAAAAATAACAAGTTGAGTTATCATTATGCAGATCCACATCAACGGATAAAAACCAACAACTCAACTATAAAAGCAAAGACAAACAACCTCAAATTACAGCCTCATTGTTATCTGAATTAAACAGAGAATAAGAAGATGGGCCAAGTGCCAAAGAGAACAACACAGTGGTCTTATATGAGAACTTCCATATCATCCACGTTCCCAGCCGCTCCATTTGAAGGTTCGTCAGCTCGCAACTGATTGGACATGTTGTCTATGGCTGAGTTTAGCTGTTCGATCTTCTCAGCTAGTTTCTTCCGTTGCCTCTGTAAATAGGATAGCATGCAAATGCATCAAAACGATGGATGTCATGGAAAACAGGCCACATCACGTGTTAAAGCAATGATGCAACACACAATGCCATTATAGGTAATATAACCCAGAAAGACCATGTTTGGCAATCTTTAAAAGAATTTAGTTACTTTTAAGTAACTTCTTTTCCAAAAATGTTCGAATATATCACCTTTTTCTTACTCCCGAGTAAAAGGTTATTTCCAACTTTGACTAATAGGAAAAATTATTTATTTTAAAACTTACTTATCCACTAACAAGTAAGCTTGCTTATATGCATACAAGTTATGATTAGACAAACATCCTCATAATGTCAGTTCAGTTCATGAAATAAGTTATGTCAGCCTTCGTCTAATTTCAGCTGCAGGAAAATTTGTGGGAAATTATATTTAGCTTTTATACAAATTTCTTATTATCTTAATGATTTCACAAAATTTGATGAATACTTTAAACAAGCAGCCACTGAAATTATTGTTTTAATAAAAGCCAAAATAGGTAGGTTCAGGTCTCCTTCATTCATAGTTCAATTTCCCCTTTAGTTTATTATTTATTTAGTGGGACGTTTCTTGTTTGCGTTGGCGGAGTGTGTGTGTGTGGTTGGGGGGAGGTTGGGGGGGGG
>CAIGRB010010474.1:34580-65290 GCA_903798255.1 Fraxinus quadrangulata
ATGTATATGCCATATTTGGTAAGGGTTAAAATCTAAATTTTAATTTAAGTTAAAATCAAAAATTAATTTTAATCACATATTTCATGAGATCTACAATTTTTTAACCACACAATTTATCAATTTTTTATCGAAATCTATTAGAAATTTTATTTTAATCTCCATCAAATCAAACAAGAGCTTAATATTTGTGCACACACTTCTCTCGACACCATGGCCAAACATATTGAAATATATTTGGAAATAAAAATTTACTTAATTAAGCTTATTCTAACAAGGTATATGCATGTCAACATCATGAAATGATTAATATTAATTAGTCTTCATTCAATTATGAGTCAAATGAAGCTGTTAGTTCTCCCGTCGTTGAATCCTATTTTCTACTTTGGCATTGATAGCCGGCCGCGACTTAAATATTCTTCTCTATACAACCAACTTTTGTCCGAATTTTTCTGTAAAAATAACATAGTAAACACAAAGAGCAAATGACAAAGACAAAACCTCTCATTGGTCATTTTTAACATTAATTTGACCACTTTTGGAAGAAGAAGAAGAAGAAGAGTTTGATGAGTAGTGTGTTGAATTGAATTCATGGCTCCAGGCGCAGGAGATAGGTCTCTGGAGGAAACTCCAACATGGGCTGTGGCCATTGTTTGTGCAGTTTTTGTTATCATTTCTGTCATTATAGAACATGGGATACATTCCCTTGCAATGGTATGCTTTCTCTTCTGTTTGATAGTCGGATCGTGCTTATTGAACTAGCTCGTCTAAAGACTTGTTAGACGCATTTAGTTCGATTTACTTTTCAGTACATTTCTCATGTGAGATAGGATTTAATTTTTAATTAGAGATATGACGCGCATTTATTGTTCAAAAGTGGTGGAGCGGGGAGGGCTACTGTTTGTCGAGTTTGATTTCATTATAATTTTTTTGGTATTCGAGTGTTTGAAATTTAATTTTTTGTAAAAAAACTAGTCTTTTTGAGATTTTCGTCTATTGAGACTAGATATACAAGGTTGGGAGGGTTGGGGCATAGTATTTCTAATATTAAAGATATTCAAAAACATTTTCTTGGGGGTATAGATAATAATTTTATTGGTTTATATATTTAGAGATTTTAATACGAAGCAAAAATGTTTCTTTTTAATTTTTTTCTTCTCAACGTGTGATTGCAGTGGTTTCGAAAACGCGACAACAAGGCGATGCTCGAAGCCTTGGAAAAAATCAAAGCAGGTCAAATACTAAAATAATTTTCTTTTACATACAACGAAACGAATACCTAGTAATCGTTAAAAATGACATTTTCTATATTTTTAAATTTTTATTTTACTTTTCAGAACTGATGCTACTTGGGTTTATATCGTTACTCTTGACATTTGGTACATCCTATATTGCCAAGATATGTGTGCCTAAACATATTGGAGATCAATGGCATCCATGTGATAAAATTGACAATGAAGGTGACGATGATGATAAAGAAGGTGAAGATAAAGATGGAAATCGAAAATTGTTGTCTTATGCTGGAGAAATAATTTGGCGTCGAGCTTTGGCAGCTGGAACTGATGAAACCGACACGTGTGCTAAAAAGGAGAGGGAGTAATTAATGAAAATAATATTTAAATAAGTAAATTTATTTTCTATTTAATACCTTAATTTACTTATTGAATTTGTTATTTTTATTTTATTGTAAACAGGGGAAGGTATCCTTGATATCATACTCAGGAGTGCACCAATTGCATATTTTTATATTTGTTCTTGCAGTTATGCATGTTCTTTACAGTGTCATCCTCGTGGGTTTGGGCTATGCCAAAGTAAGTTCACAACATATATGTTTTTAAAATTTTAATAGTTAAAGAAAATATTTTGATTTTTAAAATTTCCTTATTGATGATGATAGATGAAGAAGTGGAAAGCATGGGAATTGGAAACAACCTCCTTGGAATATGAATTCACAAATGGTAATTTTTTTCCTATTTTCTTCTGGAATGAAAAGACGATAATACCGATAGAAAGAATTATTGTGTATTTGTGGATACGTGGTGAATTGACAAAATGCTCTTAGAATAAAAAGTTCATGTGCATGTGACACTTTAACCTAGCAACAACATACGGTTTCCATTTAGACTTTGGTGACTTTATAAGAAGTTAGGATTGATATGCTTTATTTGAGGTTATAGCTATTGTAGCATGTTTGATTACTAGATTATTTGATAAAATAATTGATAATTTTATTAACAGATCCCGCTAGATTTAGATTTGCTCATCAAACATCCTTCGTTAGGCGACATGGTGGAATCAATAGTACACCTGGGATTAGATGGATCGTAAGTTTTTCTTTTTCTCTTATTAATTATTTTTAACAAAATTCTTGTATTTATTGCAAATATAATTCTTTTAATTTTCTTATTACATAATAGGTAGCATTTTTCAGACAATTTTTTGGATCAATATCCAAGGTAGATTACATGGCCATCCGCAATGGATTTATCAATGTGAGTTGCCTCTTTTTAATTAAACCAAATCAATATTATTTATTCAATTGACATAACTTTGATTTGACTACATCCCAAAAGGTGATGCATATTATTCATGCAACCAAAATTCGAGTATGGATATGTTGTCCGTTTAGTTGTCCTATTCCTAGAATTTTGATATATCACTACAATTTTAAGGTGCAAAATTTTAGAGGTGACAAAAATCCATTAAACTCTACTACGATTTTTAAGGTGTCAAATTTTAAATTTTGTCGACACCTCAAAATTGTATAGAGAAGCCAAAATGTTATTTTCGGGACAACAGATCTGAAATACCAAAATCTAAAATTGAGAATCATATGGAACCGGACACATTGTTGTTGTCTAAAATTCATTTATTTTCACAATTTAAAATTATATTAAGTGATATTTGCATATAGTTTACTTCATTTTATAACAAAATTACTACTTATATTTAAAAAGTTTGTAACTATAGGAAATTGTAGTTCAAAATTTTTGCCTTGGTACATTAAGTTCCTAATAAAAATAATCAACATGCCTTATACTCAATAAACTTTGAAAAAATTCTAACATAAATTCTTTTTCGCCACTCTATTTTATCAAAATTAATTAATTTGATTGAGGTGTGGCAAATTGCAGGCTCATTTTGCACCAAATAGCAAATTTGACTTCCACAAATACATAAAGAGATCCATGGAAGATGATTACAAAAGTGTTTTGGGAATAAGGTTTGTGCCCTCCACTCCATCAATTACCGTCCCATATACAAAAAAATATGAAATTTTTCGATTTTCAATGGTCGTTGTACTTTCAATGTTGTTCCTTAACAATTACTGAAATTTGAAATTATTCAGAATAGTCACCGTATTTTTAGTATTTTTTTTCTTTGTATACCCTAACGCACTTCTTTTGTTTGGACCATGCAGTGCCCCATTGTGGTTGTTTGCCGTTATATTTTTGTTTTTCAATTTTTACAGTACGTCTCATTTTCTATCCCTTTCCCCAACTTCGTTTCTATATTTAACTGCATGTTTAGTAAGATGTAATGGACGAAACCACTCAATATAATGTGTAGCATTGAGTGTACCAAGTATACATGCACTTGCAGTAGTTTTTATCAATAGCTTCGTGTCTGTGAAACTCGTAGTTCAACTTTCTATAACTAATGGTGCAGAATGGCATACCCTCTCCTGGCTCTCATTAATACCTCTAATTGTAAGTGCTTGCCATCTCTATTTACATTATTTGAAATTGATCCAGGCACGTTGAAAAGTCAAAATTGTATGAGCAAATTGGTCATCAACCTTTCATTATAATTTCAAGCATTTTTCGGTGACGAAAATGGTTCATTTTTACGTTAATTGTCGCGTGATCCTCACGTGTTCAATTTTTTTGAAGCTAGATTTTGCTTTCGAACTTAAGTTGTGCATTGTTTTTGTGAAGACTATTTGCCAATTTAACGAAAAATTCTATAAGAAGTTTAAAATCAACTTACTATTCAGATGAATTAGACATGAATATTTATGAAATTTTGTGATCAGATAATTGTATTAGTTGGTACAAAATTGGAGCTTGTGATAATGGAGATGGCTCAACAAATTCAAGATCGGACGACTGTGGTTAGAGGAGCTCCATTAGTGGAGCCTACTAACAACTTCTTTTGGTTCAATCGACCCGAGTGGATTCTCTTCCTCATACATTTCACACTATTTATGGTAAATGCTCTTAACCCTTTATTATATAGACAGATTAGGGGTGGCTCGGCTAGTAAGGACACGAGTTGAGTTCAAGCTCGGATCAATCATTGGACTCGTGTGGACACTAGCCAGCACGATTTGGTTCTTCATTTTTAAAAAATTAATAAAATAAGCAAAAAACGAGTTGATCCAAGAGCTTAAGACGAGCCATCTTATGGGCCTAACCCATGAGCCCGCTCGGCTCATGAACAAAATTTTGAGCTCGACTCGGCCAATACCTCATCTCAATACGAGCCCAAACGGCTCATGGACCAAGTCGAAACGACTTGAACCGGTGAACGGCTCGATTGGTTTGCCCTCATAAGACATACCTTTGTTTTTATTGATTGCATGTTAAAATATCTATTCACTTGCAGAATGCATTCCAAATGGCATATTTCTTATGGAAATGGGTAAGTAAATCTCAAATTATTTGTTTGTTTTTATCTCTAATTAGATTATTGTATTGCATGTAACTCATAAGCAAAAACTTTTCTAATGCAGTATGAGTTTGGAATCACAAAATGCTTCCATGAGAAACTCTATGCGATTTTGTTTAGAGTTTCCCTTGGGGTAGCCCTTCACATCTTGTGCAGCTACATTACATTCCCACTTTATTCCCTCGTAACACAGGTTAGTATTAATGATCGAACGTAGTGACAAAAAGAATTATACAGTTATATCATGTCCTCGACTGCGTACTAAACATGCTCATTGTGTTTAGATGGGATCACATATGAAGAAAACAATCTTCGAGGAGCAGACGGCCAAGGCTCTCAAGAAATGGCATCAGGCTGCGAAAAAGAAGAAGAAAATGCGCAAAACAGGCGAAGGAAACGATGCTTCTTCTCATGGAGCAGGATTCATGAGTGGCGAAACGACTCCAAGCAAGGGATTTTCACCCATTCATTTGCTCCACAACCACAAGTACAGATCAAATGCATCAGATATCGAAAGTATCCCTAATTCTCCGACTTCTTATCTTTCGGATACAGAGATTTCAGAACTCGAGGCTTCCATTCGTAGCCGGGAGGAGTTGAGACAACCTCATCATACTTCAGGAACAAATGTGGAGTCTCATAGTGTTGATTTTTCCTTCAATAAGTCTTAGTTCAAGTTAAAAAACTGCTATTACATGGATTCTTTGAAGTGGCCAATATGAAATATGGTCTTTTTTACTTGAAAAGTCACGTCTATGTTACTCTTTAATCTTTATCTATGTTGGTCTTCTTGATCCTCTAATCGACCAATTCGACCCTCTTCTGCATGATTCGTGAGTGGGGAATTGACTCGAGACTTCTATGTGGGGCCGCAATGAGAGATCATTTTTTAATCTTTTTCTTGTTTGGACTTTACCTTATTAAAATGATACTCTCACATAGTAGTTTTTAATTCTCGATTGTGTATGGTCTTCTCGACTACCTATTTGACCAACTCGACCATTAACTTCACCCACTATTCATCTAATTTGATCAAATCAACTTAATGCGAAGTTGGTCCATGTATATATTTTGTTTTTCTTATCTCCATCTTTTTTATTTAGTTCTATTTAATGGGGATTAAAATCAAATTTTTAGTAGATTTTGATAAAATGTTAATAAAATGTGTAGTTGAAAAGTTGTGAAATCCATAAAATATGTAATTAAAATTAATTGTTAACTTTAACTTAAATTGAAAATTTGATTGTAATCGATACAAAACATGGGTTTAATTATTTTTGGTAAAAAGTATATTGTATTTTTAATTTAAAAAGATAACTTTAAATTAAATCAAGCTCAATCAGCCGTGTGTAGTCAAACCAACAGTCTTAGCTCAGCCATGGCATCCTCAGCGCCGCCTTCCACCGCCGGCGGTCGGAAGCCTCTCGGCTTCATGGCAAACGCGATGAAGAGAAAACAGAGCTTCGTACAATTTTTCGGAATGACTGGGATTCTACTGCTCAGCGTCCGATCGGTCGGGCAAAAGTATCGCATCCACGATCTTACGGAGGACACGGCAGCATTAAAGGAAGAACAGGATGGTCTCGCGTCTCGCATGAATCATATTAAACAAAGCCTCCTTGCGGAAGCCGCTCTCGAGCCTACCGGCGCCTTTGCCGCCAGGCTCCGCCTCCTCTTCAGCGATGGAAGCAACTGATTGATAGTGTGTGCTAGTTCTCTAAGACGTGAGTTTCTAGATCGTTGGGTTTTTTATTCTAGGTTTCTATTTGCTCAATGTTTTGGATTACGATGAGTTAATTTAGGGGAAATTTTTAGGTTTTGGAGTTAGTATGGTGTGAATGTTTCCTTGAGAAAATTTGAAACACTTTTTGCTATAACTGCATATCTTGTTAATTTGCGAAAAAAAAATGGAGATAAGGTTATGCGAAGATGAAAATCTGGTTATTTTGCATCTCGATTGTGAAAATTAGAATTGTGCGAACTGTGATTTATCTTTAAACTGCATTGTTTTATATTTTTGGATGTATAATTATTTTTTTCTTGAGACAATTTAGTTTTGAATTGCACAAATGCTTCTGAATAGTGTTATTTGATCTCTTTATAAGTTTACATTGCTGTTTCCTTGTTCTTTTAACTCCTGTTGGGTTGTTGCTTCAAAGTGAGCAGAATGAAGTAGACGAAATGTTTCGATAACTAAGCTGTTTAAAAAATACCCGCATTGCTGAACTGAAAAAGGAGCATAATTTACTTATAATGTGATTAATGTTCCTTTAAGTTTGAGGCGACAAGAAAGAGTGAAAATTCCTCTAGATTAACACTAGCAGATTAGTTCTGTTGGGAAGGAGTCTAAAAACTTTTCAAGTATGTTTGGAAAGTGTACTGGATGTATTAACGAAGAAAAAGAAGATAATTTTTTATGTATATGCAATGTCCAATCCTATCCAATAGTTCTTACCAAACATGCCTTTTAAGGTAATTGTTTTGGTATCCATTTGAGTGCAAGCATGCAATTTGTTGGGAAATTGATTTTTTTTATTTAACTGTTCAGTCATTTTTGTATTTTATCATCAATTCGGAGCAGTTACTTTGCTTTTGTATGATTTTATGTGATTTTCTTTTGTCAAATGACTCAAAGTTATAAAGCCATGCTCGCATGGTATCATTTGTACTACGCTTGGATATAGATGAAGAAGCTGGCATGTTACGTCTTCTATACTTCATCTATGAAGTCCCAATGCATCCCATTTCAGTGGCAATACAAGAAACTCAATTACAATCTGTTTTGAGCCACAAAATCTTTTTACTCTTCTATGTATATCCCCAAAATATGGTTATACCTATAGTTAAAATTTCTGCAACTTGACAAGAAGGACCACATTATCTTTTCTTTGGAAATAATCAAGTTTTTGATATGTTACAAGTTGAGTACTGGAAATATCACTCTTTGATTTCCCTAGGGAAATTATTTTCTGTACATTTCTTGTTGTAAATATAGTGATTATCTACATGCTGTTCAAATGAACTTCGCACTGGGATATATTTTTGAATTTATAGCATGTATTTCAATTGCTGTGTTCATGTGTCTATTTGAGGGAACAATTTTGCTTTTCCTAATATTCAGATCGTGTTTGAGAAGAGAAGCAAACCAGTTTAGTGGTTTTTACTGCATTGTGGCTGATTAAGGTCTAGTTTGGCAAAGCCACTAGGGAGGTAAAACTCACTCTAAGAACCGAGAAGCTGCCCTAGTAGTTATAATTCAAGCTTTAACTTTATCGATTCGGGACGCAACTTGATTTGTTACGTTACCCAGAATGAAAGAAATTTGAAGGTCTTATAACTTGCTTGATTCCAGCATTCAACCTGGTGTAGATAGTGAATTCTAATGTAGCTAAGCAAGCTAGGAATAGTGACCAGACCTGTCAATTTTCCAAAGCTCTTGTCATCATATCTGGCCCATCTTCTCCCGTCTCTTCGATTACACTTTGGAGCAAGATCTAAGAAATCTTGCAACTGCATCTCTGCTTCATTTTCCCCTTCCCCTGTAATTTTCTGATCCACATAATGTTAACCTGATCCTTCTGAAAACATAGGAACTTTACTACACCTCTTAAAATGATTTGCAGGAACTTTACTCTGATGGAAACAGTCTACAAAATGAGGATCATTGTTCTGTTTGATGGTGGATCTCTATCTCTGATCTTCTCATAGTAGCAGATTCCTAAGCATTGTGATATTAGCTTCTGAGTTTAAGTCACTCGTCTTTGGCTTTTACCAATTCCCCAAGATATTATTTGGATGCTTTATATCGTGCACCGTGTCCTTATATTGAAGAACCTTCCAGCCGAATTAGGACCATGAGTTGCCTCTTTTCAATTACTTCCCCTTGCCAACTATCAATTCACTCGGAATCAGAATTCTCATCTTATTTCTTATACAATCCTCGACTTCCTGGATACGGGGCATATTTTGAAGTATGTAATTTAGTTTGTTTGGCCTTTTTAAATTTCTATCTCGAGGAAACTTTTTGTGCATTTTCATCTATATAAAGTCGCAAGATTATTGCATTTTGAGCCATTGTTTTTCTAGGTGCATTTTGTTTTTATTGACTACGTGGTACCTATAGTTTGTTTAATCCATAAATCTTACAGGATGGATTATAATTGAATAAAACAACTTATAATATTTATTAAGCCTTTTTGTTTAATCAGGTGAATTGAATTATTGTATCTAAAACATGTTCTCATTTCATTTTCAAAATCTAAAAATTACTTGCCATGTTTTTAAGCTACTATTTATATGATGCGATGTTAATAAACATGGTGTCCTAATACCAGATACTATTTACTATCGAGTGAGTGTATTTGTAATTGTTCTACCATTCGTGGACTCGATAATCGGAGCTGTGAAGGTACTAAAGCCTTGAATGAACCTCCTACGAAAGAAGGCTAGACCAAATCTCGTATACTAGACCAAGAATGGTCAACATCCTCGACTCGGGATTTCAGGGCTTCTCCTAAATCCTTGGGGTAAACTTGGCTCTTAACCCTTGTTTGGTGCGTTCAAGTCAAAATTAATAATTAATTTTAATCAAATATTTCAGAAGAGTTACAATTTTTTAATCGCACATTTCATCAACTTTTATTAAAATCTACTAAAAAATTTATTTTTAATTACATCAAACAAAAACTTAACATGATATTAGAGCTTATTAAGTTCAATCTAGCAATTTAATCAAACTAAAATTCAAATGAACAAAGAGATTTCAAGATTGATGATGTTATGGACGACAAGCCATCAAGATCTCTGATTCCACAAGTACATGGGTGCATCTAGTACCTAATTGGTGTGAATCAAAATCTTGATAAAAATCTGAGTCGGTCAACCATTAATTCTAATCAAATATTTCATAAAATCGACAACTTGCCAACCATTTTTTTCAATCGAAATCTACTAAAAATTAATTTTTAACTACACCAAAGAGGGCTTAGTGTACAGTATTGTACTTTATTGGATTAAACTTCATTGAACAGAACACACGCTTTATCGCCTTGGACACCTGAGTCGTGTTGGTTGCTGATGAGAGTAAATAGATAGAGATTTCATATCATGTCCAATCAAAGAACAATATCTTCTTTCATAAATCAAAGCCTGCTGATATATTGTCACGAGTAATCATAGCAGTAAATAAAATGGTTCGAAATTCTATTTCATTCAAGAAAGTCCGAAGGAAAATAGAGTGACTGCAATTTAAGCATCTTCCATTTATCGGAAAGAATTAACTTAGATAAAGAAAAATAACTGAATCTTCCATTCTTATTGAATTCCATCATTTGAATCAAGCAGAAAATTTCAACTGTGAAGTGTATTTCTCCAAGCCTACACCAAAAGTTTCACACGAGTATATGTTCCTAAAGTGACTTTTTCTGTTTTCTTTTTTAAGTAACGTTAGGTTCAATCAATCCAGGGCGCATCCAACATCTTTGACATGAATCCATATCTGTCTGCAGCTTCATTAATCTAAGAAACAAGTGTTTAGGGTTAATTCCGCGTATAAACAAATGTTAGCAACACAGGGGCAAAAAGAGAGAGAGTCGAGTAATTTTACCATTTTCTGTGTTGGACGTCCAGCACCATGTCCTGCTTTACTTTCTATACGGCCGATGATTGGATTTGTTTGAGGACTTTTCTCCAAACTTGTGCATAGAACATATTGCATGGTCTATGAATGAATGGAAGAGAAATATTATTATCTGGATAAAAAATAGGTGAAACAAAACTTGGACACAACAGAGACATGCCTAATATTAGTAATTTAGTACACGAGGTGATCAACTAAAACGAGGCTATCTCGATTAAATTCCTCTGACAAAGGTGACAAGTCAGTTATGTTCATGAACATATTAGTCACAAAAATTGCAGAGAATCCACAAGGACACCGTTTGGCCCCAGTAAATAGTCAACCCCCACAAATCACTCGAGTCCAGACATAATCAAGTGAAACTCAATGCTAATGAAGAACCGAATAAGGCGACGATAAAAACTTAATTTTGATGATTTAATACCCACCGCAAGCAATTTCAATGAGTGTAATGGCACAACCCGATCATCGTGATCTGCTGTCAATAGCATGGTGGATGGATACTGAGTTGTGGTCTTTTCTGGAGATTCATCCCAAGGTCTCCGGACATTATGCAGGGGCGAGTACCTGACAAAATTTTTTAAGAGGAAAAAAAATGATAATGATGACCAATGTTATTACAATGCATAGAAGAAAGTTAGCAGAGAGTATCAGGCAGAACAAATATGCAAATGTAAGGTAAAAAGATCAATATTACTTCCACAAACCTCGTTAGTATACAGCACAATAAAAATCATATTTGAGGCAATGCAACGATAAATGAGATGAGCAATCTCCTTATTTATGATAAACGACAAGCTAACTATCGTTCACACTAAACTTGGGGTGGGTTGGCCATATCGCTAATTCAAGACCATTACGTTAAAATTCAATACATGTAGTTAGTGGCAGAGCCAGCACCCGATGAGGGGACGCGGCCACGCGTGCTGGCTCTGCCGAGAGCAAGGAGGAAGCTTGAAGCTTGAAGACTTGGAAGGGCAGACTGTGCAGCCGCAAAGATGGAACTTAGAAGATGAAGTTAAGTGGATTTGGGCCTTTTATGGGCATCCTTTTTTTTTTTAAAAAAAAAAATTAGGCCTGAAATTTCAATACTGTCTTTCCATTATTTAATTGTAACCATTTCTAATTCAATTGCAAAATCAGATTACGAAACCCTATATCACTCCTTAACTCCCTCCCTTCCGCAGTCCTGCTGTGCACTTCCTGCCCTATGATGGACTTGCTGCCGACTGTCCCCAAGTCACCACCGACGCCGAGCCTCTCTGATCTCCACCACTACCCATTGCATCACCGTTGTGACGTGAGCCTCATTACTTATGAGTTATGATTTATTATGATTTATGAGCCATTGCCCATTGAGCCTCATGTCGACTGTTCGCTACTTGCCAGTGCCTCTCTTCTCATTTTATTTTTTGGTTTATGTTCTTTTAATTCATTTTTTAACTTACCATTTATGAGTTATGATTTATGAATGTTGGGGAATTTTTGAATTTGAGAATATGAAATATGTGATATGTGGAATTTGATTTGCGATCAATGAAAATGATAGATTGAAGATTTTTTAATATTATTTACTTAAATATTAATAAACGACCTTACTATTACGGTCGTTGACAGTCAACGACCGCCCTAGCTAACCTCCAATCCTGGATCCGCCATAATATGTCTAATGAAATCTTTGGCAACCGAATTGAACCATGATAATTTTTCGTCGCCATCTCCCATGTCTAACATGTTGTATTGGGATCAAAACACTATTGCGAATTAGATCTCTTCACATCTAATCAGGACATGCCCCAAACATCTAAATCATCATAATCTTCATTTATAATTAATTGGTGCCACATCCAATTAAATAAAGAAATTTAACCAGACAAGCATAGGAATCGGAACTCGTGCAATACTAACACACATGAAAGATTAGAAGATTCTTTTGAAGGATAAAGAAAGCTATCCTTCATAGGATTTTAACACAAGAAAAAATTAAAACAATTCCAGTAGCAAGTTTCTGTGCATTGCCTGGATTAAATGCAATGGACAGATGATTTCGTTGAAAGAAAAAACTCACTTGATTAGCCATTGAAACTCTTCCTCATTCTCAGAACAACCATAGTCAGAAGTCCATGCATGGCCTGGTTTGGAGGTCGAGTGTGAAAAACAGTCAGAATAGATTAAACAGAAACAGATAGAAAGAGCTCTCCTCAGAAAACTTCCTATCACCTATTGTAAACTTGTGAAACCTTAGCATGTCCATAACACCAACATGAGCGAGAGCACAGCCAAAAAGATCAGGTCTCTGCAAACACGAAATTTTCAAAATTTTCGAATCAAATAATTGACATAAAAAGTGCAATAGCTAAAAGTAATGAAAAGATGATAAAGGTACCTGATTTATACAGGCCCCGACAAGAAGCCCGCCGTTGCTTCCACCTTCAATACACAACTTTTTAGGCTGGGTATAACCAGCAGAGACAAGATATTCAGCAGCTGAGATGAAGTCATCAAAGCAATTTTGCTTTTTTGCGAGGGAACCAGCTTTATGCCATTCTTCTCCATACTCCCCACCGCCACGAATGTTTGCAACACATAATATAGTATCTAAATGCCTCGCAAGCATAACCCGGCTGACCGTAAAGGAAGGGGTAATATTAATATTAAATCCACCGTATCCATATAGTAAAGAAGGATGAGACCCATCCAGGCAAATATCCTTTTTAGCCACTATAAACATCGGTATCAGCGTACCATCTTTACTCGGCACAAAAACCTAGAAAACAAAACCCCAATCAAGGGAGGATAAAGAAAGAAAAGAATAAGAGATAAACAGCTCCTTTCCCTCCAAAAGGTCGAACAAAAACCTGCAACCCGTCCTTCATTTTTTTTTTTTTTTTTTTTTCCACAAAGTTCTTGGAAAACACAAGTGGAATCAAACTGCAAGAACAACCCTTGAATGCATTATTGGCAGGAAATGAAGATATTTGAATATAAACAAAAATTTTATTTACTGAAAACCTTGAATGCATTATTGGCAGGAAAAGAAGAAGTGAACATAAATAAAAGTTTTATTTACAGAAAGTTCACACGTCGCTCAGATGTGCACACAACATTGCACGCATATAAAGGTAGAAACGTGATTGGATCTATGAATGTGTAGCAAGATAGTACAAGGTCACCAATATTAAAGACATCCCTAGGTCTCAAAAGAATATATTTATTTTACATTTACTAACATGAAGTATATATAAAGCCTTGTTTGATCCACATTCTTAAAAAAATTCATTCTTTCAAAACTTATTTTCAACCACACATTCTTCAATAAAATAATATTACACGCAAATCCAAAACTTTTTTTATTTTTTAACCACATATTTTACATCACATCACATCATAAAATGCATTCTTTTCTCAATATTGTGCATCAAACACCACCATAGAATCCTAAAGCAGCCGCATTTACTGAACTTCAAAAGTGAAGCACCAACATTTGTACATAAAATATATTATTGAAATACCCAAGCCAAATGGCCTTCAGAGGATGAGATTATCAATTTATATGTCTCATAAATAGAAAATTCCCATAATAATACTACATTTACTTGAGCAAGTATGCCCACATTTACAAAGTCGTACACACTCTACTGATTAAACAACTGATGTATTAATGCTCACAAAAAACCTTTATCTATGACACAAGTAATCATATTTCTATTATCCCAAATTCCTATGCTTCATTCATAAACCACCAGAAGGGAATATCAATTTTATATGCAAAGAGATAAAATGGTAAAAAAGGCAGGCAGTGGTTGAAACCAAATGGAAAGAGCAAAAGAATTTTAGGAATGATGAAATCTTAAACATTATGAATAAGAAGAATGCCAACTTATTTACCATTAAAGTTCATGAATGATTAGAATTAAGCATGGACTTGAAGGAATACCACAAATGAGAAGAAAATTGAGAATTTAAACAATGGGCTCCCAAGAAGAATCATCCTACACATTTGCTACTGCTGAAGTGAAAGTATACTACAGATATTCACCTGATTAACTTCAAATTCTGTCCGATCAAAGCCATGCACAACAGTTTCTCGGAACGTTCTCATATCTGGGATCTCAGTTTCTAGGTTGCACACATATATAATGCCAGGGGTTAGGAAGCTGGTAAAACCAATAAAGATGATACTGTCCTTGCGTCGGGCAGAAATCTCGGATACTGATCCGATACCAATTGGCAAATGATGGAGCAAAGAACCCGTTTTCAAGTCCCTTAGCTGCAAAACATTTTTTACATCGCTCAAATAATTTACCACCATTTTATTGCCACTGACGACAACAGCTGATTCAAGCACGTCCTTTTCAGATTCTTTGAGTACTTCACTCCAAGAATTGGGTTCTTTCAGATCAACTCTTACTAGCTTGTATTTTGGAGCATCCTTATTAGTCCGAAAGGTGAAAACTGTGTCATCATTTGCCACATTCTCGTAACAAGCATCAAAACTATCAACAAGCTTGACAAATGGAAGCAGTTCCTTTTTCCCTTTATAGCCTTCAAGCCCATTAGGGAGCGCTAATATGTCACAGTAATAAAATTTGTTGACAGGATCACAATTTTCAAAAGTATATAGAAGAACATACTGCACATCAGAAGAGAAAGTAATCAATAAATTAAAATCATTAATTGGGTCTCGTGCAACAGCTAGATTATAAGAGAAATTAGATCATTTAAGTACAAGGATAAAATTGTGCTCTTTTAACCACCAAAATAAATGTTTGCAGACACAGTAAGCACTAGTTAGTTGCAGATTGGCTCCGTTCAAGGATATCGGTGAAAGAGAATGTTTCTATGGAATCACTGTCTCAAGAATCTTGTTGATGCCAGAAATAACCAAGTTCAAATCTTAAATTCTCAACCATGGTTGGATTTGCCTGGTCATGAGTATTTACCACGATTGTCAAGACATTTCTATTGAACATCAAGATGATTCATTAAAGTAAAATAATTGTTATACTTACAACTTTGTTCTCCTATGATAACAATTTATTTTTCTGATATTCTTTGTTAAAATATGCATCATCTGTTCAATATTTAATTTTCTTATCCATTATAAATTTAAATGTTCTAGTTGTTCCTTTCTATAACAGGTTGTCAATATGCAATCACATTTTGGCAACAATAGTTATTTGTTATTGTCCAGTTATCATCATACTTACAGGCAGTCTTAAATGGATGAAAAGGAAAAGAAAAAATCTCTGTAATTGAGTACCATGGTAATAACAACCACTATCAGTATCAGTGCTCAATTGCTCATGTATACTGCAGTCAGATCAGTACCTTCCCATCCTCTGTCACTGAGGCTGTACGTGTATGTTTAGGGTTGTGTGGATCATTCCAACACAAGATATCTTCAGACTGATCAGTACCCAGGAAATGATAATACAGCTCATGATGTAGATTAGCATTGGTCTCTGTGCCAGCATCCAACTTTTCTCCATCTCTGGAAACAAATCATCTAATGTGAACATCATATGATTCATATCTGATCTAAGAACCTTAGCTCTACAAGAATCCAAATGAATCATCTAAGACCCTCTTTGACAACCATTATTTTCAAACTTTTTCTTCTACACACTCATTTTTAATGATACGTTCACACAATAAAATATTTTGCACTTAAACTCAAAACTTTTCCATACATTTTAACCACGCATTCTCCTAAAAAATCACTATTCAAAACTCTATTTTTCTCAAATAATAGTTGTCAAACAAGGGCTAAGTTGCATAAGCTACAAAACATCATTTCTACTCTAAGAAGCTTTAAGATGTCGAATGGTGCTTTACTTTTTCATGATAGGTAAATTTTGTGAGAAAATAGTGTAATGTGTGAATTCTTCAAACTAATCAAATATTCCTCCTGCTATTAATTTCAAATTTTAAACAAAAAAAAAGTCTTGCAAGTACAATTTACCTTTCTGCAACAATAAAATTAGGATTGGAATTTCATTAAATTAAACACATAAATCATGTAAATCGAATGTGGATTTTGACTAGATCTGTCACTTACTCAGGGGCAGGGTAACGACTGTAGAAAAAACCTTTGCCATCATGTGTCCAACTAATACTCGAAAACTTGACCTGTAAGCAGAAACATACATCACTCTTTACATAAAAAAACTAAAAAATAACGTGACACTACCCTATACAACATCATATATATAAAATAATTCTGTTGAAGAATCAAAAATAAAAATCCATGATATATCTTCAAATTTGCAATCTTTACCCATGAGACAGTATCTGGCTCAACAATCTTATCTTCTATCCGCAAAACTTTTATGGTAACCCAATCGCTTCCACTCGAACTAACACCATAAGCCAAGTATTTGGCTTCCTCACTAACCGAATACATACTCAGTGCCACTGTTCCATCGTCACTTAGTGCGTTTGGGTCAAGTAAAACCTCTGGTTCTCCATCCAAACTATCCTGTATTGTAACACCATCCCATTAAAACTTCAAATTCAATGCTAAATGTAAATTCAAAGCTTGCCAAACATTAAAAAATAAAAAAATAATAATAATTTTGACTAAGGACCTGTATGTAGAGGACTTTTTGCGGTTGCAGACCAGTGTTATGGAAGTAAAAGTACTTGTCACCGGCTCTAAATGGAGCATCATACTTTGGAAAATCATATAGTTCTGTAAGCTTATCACGAAGTTTATCTCTTGTTTCACAGCTTTTGAGAACCGAATCAGTCAATTTCACCTGCTTTTCCACAAACTCATTTGTCTCCTCAGAATCTGGATCCTCAAGCCTAAACACATTAATCAAAATTCATTAAACCATCACATGCTACAATAACAAAAAGACCCCAAAAATCCCTCAATTCCAATCTTAAAGCAATATTCAGAAAAACAAAAATAGCTTTCACAATACTTTGCCACATGGAATCTACACAAGGAAATAAGAATAATGTATGGAATCGAATCTGAAACTTTTCGTCCAATTTTAATTCCAAGGTACCCATTCCATTCTAACAAATTTAACGTCTCTATTTTTTTAATACACCAAAATCATCAATAGATTCGCAAGTTTTACTTCAAATATTTTACCATCGATACGGGTCGGCAATCAAAGTACCGTGATAATTATCAACAACAGATTCATCACGGCGAGCTGAAGGGTACACCAGTAACTCGTCAACGGCAGAGATGGAGCCCATCGAAGAAGACGTAGACAGGTAACGAGAGAGAGAGCGTGAATTGGTTGGCTTTTTCTTGACGTTTCTGAGGTAAGATAATTGTGGCTGCCTCTGTTTGACGAAATGTCTCGTAGAAAAATGGACTGCAGTGAAGTTGTGGAGAAATACTATACCGCGATTGATGCGTTCAATGGCAGTTATGGGTCGAGTACATGTTAACATCATTGGTGGGGAAATTGGACTTTGGGTTAGAATTGGGTGGAAAATGTTGCCATTTTGCTGGTATAGCCATGGATTTTGGACTATTTTAGATTATTATTTTTTTAATACAAACCATCAGAATTAGGGTGAGAAGTGAGGCAAGTCGTCCCATTAGTTAGTTGAGTAATGAGTCACTCGTGTGAGCTCGTCATATTGAACAGTGGAAATATATTGATGAGACAAATCAAACTTTGTTTTAGCAACCTTTGAGACGAGTCGAGTGCAAGCAAACTACGACGTATATGAGCCGGGCAGTTCGACTCGCTCTATTTAACACAATCCACTATTAATTTAAATTATTTATTTCATGAAACACATAATTTTTATCAACTTTTTAATTATTCATTTAACAATATTGTACTCGAAAATATTTTAGATACCAAATGCTACAAAATTATATTGCCATTTACAATATGCTCCCGTGCTGAAAATACTTACAAGAAAGTCATACAAAATATAATCGTGCTCGTCCTTTCTCGAAAGTATCTTTTTACTGGGAACATGGTCAACCATAAATTATAATGTTCACGATTCTTCATCCGCCAATGCAGAAAATGCTCTAGTTTTCCATTCTCATATGAGGCCGGAAAGTTGATTGGTAATAGGTCGACACGAAGTGATTCATCATGCTCAAACATGAGTCGATTGTTCGTTTTATAGATCATCAAATTCCCACAAATGGAATGAAAAGTGGGTCCATGTAAATGTTGTGACCTCGCAAACAACAATGCTCCTTCCCCATATGGAGTTCGGAACCCAAAGGCAATTGTTGAGTGAATTGTATCTTCTTTGTATTAGTTGACCTAAGCCGCACCCTGAATGCTGCTTTTGATCCTTCACGATACCAACAAATAAACTATATCATTTGATCTCTCTATCAGCCAAAAAATTGTAATAAAATACATATGCCACATAACAATATACACTTTCCATGCCAATTTTCTTGAGATGTCGATGAGCTTGTGATTAACCAAACATGTAATTAAAGA
This sequence comes from Fraxinus quadrangulata, assembly GCA_903798255.1. Lineage (NCBI taxonomy): Eukaryota > Viridiplantae > Streptophyta > Magnoliopsida > Lamiales > Oleaceae > Fraxinus > Fraxinus quadrangulata. The sequence continues at coordinate 53,334 of CAIGRB010010474.1, forward strand.
GGTTGAGATGTATCTATTGTGTCATTACAGTAAAAGCAAAGAAATCAAAGACAAAAAAGTCTTTATTTTGCTCAAGCCCTTAAGTTTACACCATGAAAGAACCGATGTTTTTCCCTCTACAATTATTTTTACGCCATTTCGTTCATTATTACACCCACTCGAAGATTCAAATCAATTAAACCTCTAGGTATGTAATTTTAGTTTTGGTCTTTCCTTCCCCCCTCTCATTTGTTCTATTGAGATCCCACCATTTTTATAAATACGCGCATCTTTAAATTTACGCAAAAGATGCGTGAACCACCTAAGTTCTCATTTCTTTTAAGACGAAGAGTTCTCTTTTAAGTTAAAACTGGAAGTCTTTCAATTTTAACCAGCATTCAAAAAGTAATGGAGTTCAAAAGGTTCACCCATAATGAATAAAGTGTATATGTGAATTCACAAAACCAAAGCGATCAGGCTCTTTTTTGGATTCCAAATATGAACAAGGATTAAACAATGAGGATAATTTGTGAAAAGTTTTGGGGAAATTGATATAGAACCATGGCATACCAAGAAATTTGGCAATGGCCCATCCTTATCTCCTCCATATCATTTCACTTTTTTTCCTGATTGCTAATTTCAAATATTTTACTGTTGCAGAATTCGTCATTGCCACATCTTCAATCAAAAAACAACGAAAAATGGAATGAAAACCGACATTAACATCTGGTACAAAAACATACTGCAAACTCTTCGTGAAAATGCCTAGCTGAGAAAAATTCAAGTACCTACAGAGGTGCCATCTTGTTTCAAGACGTAGATTCGCATGGCGCTGCAGAGATTTAAGTTGATTGTAGTTTTCACTTCGGACAGCGTAGGGTTCTTCGTTACGAAGGACAGTATGGGATCATTGACGAGTGCCGCCAATGTGGACTGTTATATTGTTGGCCGGTGTTCGCTGCAGCGGTTCTGACGGCTCCCGCCAGAATCGTACCATCGGAAGATGCATCCATCTTTTGCAATCCGATTTAGTTTCTAGAAAAATTGTTTGGCGAATTTTTTGGGATAAATTAGGGCTGGCTACCCAAACTTTCACCTGGTGTGATTATGAGTCTTCAACTTTCAAAAGTGATGTTTTAAATCCCCAATTATTACAATCCGTGAACTTAGGTTCTAGGTGATCGAGACCATCAACGTAAATATTAAAATCACACAGGGACTCTCACATAATACATAGCTAGAGGACAAACTGCCAAACTAATTATTGAGGATTGATTTTCATTTTTAATATAAAATCGTAAATATGACGAATCAAATGTATCCATTCCGGGCTTTTCGAGTCAAATCAACTTTCAATTTGGTTAAAATCGACTTCTTTATTAAGTTTTATATATAGCAATGTTGATTTGACTTGTAGAATTCTAGTGAACAACGCTAAGGGAAAAAAGAGGGAGAGGGAATGGATATTTGAGATATAGAGGCGAAAATATGAATTGAACAATAGTATATAAATACAGTTTACTTTTATAACGCAGTAGCAAATGAGATAACAATGCACAACACAAATAGACCACTACTCACAAAACAAACCAAATTTCAAGCACTCCGCTGGGGCGGTGATTTCCGCATCTCGATTACCTTCTTCCATGTCTCTCGGCTCGAAATCTCATCCCACCACCTCCCAACATTCTTCCTCGAAGTGAGAAGTTCCCCTCTACCACACTCATTCACCAAGTAACGCAACATAGGTAGGTGAGAAAGATCAGCCAATGTGAATTCATCACCAGCTAAATATTGACTCTCTCCAAGCCTGTTCTCATACACATCAAGCACTTTCCCAAGCTTCTCTTCATTTTGCTTTATCAAATTCTCGTCTTGCTTGATCTTCATCCTCGGCACAAAAGCTAGTTGGAACACAAGAACTGCGGTTGGTGGGTAAAAGTTTTGGCCTTCAGCCTCTAACCATTGATCAATTGATGCCTTCTCTAACGGGTTTGTACCAAACAGTCCCTTGTTTCCTTGATTTGCATACTTATCACAAACGTATCTAGATATGGCTCTGGATTCTGGTTTCATCAAAGACATGAAAGAGTCCGAATGAAGATCAAAATTCAATAATTATTGTCCTCACATCCCATTTTTCAGACGAAGAAGATGAAGTTTTCTCTCTGTTTTGTCGCTCATTCAAGTTCAGAACATGGTCGTTCTTTTGACGCCAGTTCAACATATTTTTGGACGGAAACTGTCATTCAGGACAACGGGTGTCTAACAGAAATGCAAAAGAGTAAAGATTGGGGACGGAAGCTTTTAGCTGGATTTCCCATACTATAAGTACTTTCATTAATTCCATAAAAATATATAAAAAAAAATACACGAAATCCTCGTAAGTCCTTACTTAAAAAAAGAGTCTATAAAAATTACAAAAGTCCCAATTGAATAAATCCTGAGAAAATTCCCCACATTCTAAAATTTCCATTAGCAAATTTCAGACCGTAGAGATTATCATGAACTTGAATAAACAACTGACAATATAAATCATTTTTAATTAGGAAACAATGAAAAATTCAAAAGTATGTAGAAATTACCAAACAGTGTAATGCTCTCATCTTGAAACACTGGTACTCGCCCAAATGGCTGTTCAAAAATCATAACCAAAGTTCCAAGAAATATAAAACCCATAAAATTCACCTAGCATAAACAAAGAGAAATCCACCAAATTAATTCAATAAATGCAGAAAATCTACCTGAAGTTTGAGGTAATCAGGTTTCTTTTGTTCGCCTTTGACCAAATTGATGGGGATGAGTTGAAAATGGACATCTTTCTCAAGAAGGCAGGCCAGAACCCTTGATACGGCGGCGGAAATTGGTGGTCCGTACACTTTAACCGCGCTCGCCATTGGAAGAATTGAGAGGTTGATGGGATTTCTTCTTCTTGCTCTGTTTGCTTCTGTGTTTCATTTTCGGCCACGCGTATATTAAAGGGAAAAATTCATGCAGTATTAGGTATTAACTTTGACATTTGCAAAAATCAAGTGCTAAAGTTTCAAAATTGTAAAAATTAGGTTTTTACTTTTTATTTATTAATTAAATATTTAATTTTAATATAATATAGTTAAGGTCACAGCTTATCAAATTGTTAAGGTCACAATTATATGTAATTTGGTCACAGATATCTTATTAATTAGTTAATAATTAATTTCAGGTCACAACTGATCAAATTAATTGATCACAGATTATTTCGAGGTCACAAATTAAAAAATTTATAGGTAGCAATTGACTTCGTTGGTCACAAATCAAGAATTTTATGGTCACAGGTTATTTCTCAACCACAAATTAAAATTTTTTATAGGTCACAGATTGAAAAAAATCAAAATTTTCACTGGTCACAACTCGATTACAGTTAGTCACGATCACAATTTCTAGGTCACATATTATTTATTTGTCAAAAATTAACCAATTATTAGTCACTGTGAACTAAATAATTGGTCACAGACACCCACCCCAACTCATCTCATCCCATCCCACCCACGATCGTCGCCATGACCACCCCCACTGTCATTGCACACAACTAGCAACAAAATCGCCGTCACCAGATCCAATCGACCGCAAACAAAAACCATGACAATCTCTAGAACCAACAATATCGCCACCACCACCATAATCAACATCCCAACCACCACCACCAAAATATTAAATTCACAGAACCACCACCGCCAACAAAATCACTGCACAACCACCGCAAAACTAAGATCCAAAATTACCACCACACAGTGCCACGCTGTTTTGAAAAGAAGAAATGACGGAGAATCATCAATGGAGAAATACAAGAAACCACCTGGCGAATACGTCACGAACGATCCAAAACTCTTCCCCACCACATAGGCACACACCCACAGCAGCAGTGTCGAGGTGCTGCTGCGAATCATAGCAGCGCCTCAACATTGTGAAAGGCAACTCGCGACGCTGGCCTGCATCGACGACGCTGGGTGGAGATGGGAGGAGAAGGGGATACCGATAGTCGCATCGCTTGGTGGAGAAAGGATGGAGGGGGAGGAAAGGCGAAGAAGGTGAGGAGACAGGAATGATAAATTAGGATGGAGACGTGATTGATAAATTATGGTTTTAATATAGTACCTGATTTTTGGAAAAAAAAAAAAAAACTTCAAACCTGATTTTTTAAAAGATATACCTGATTTTTAAAAATGTCAAACTAAATCCCTGATTTTATGTAATTTCCTCTATATTAAACCTCAGCCACCCAATTGGTTTCTTTCAATAGGAGCCCAAGTGATCCTTTAGCCCATGTTTGTCTACAATTAATCTAAAATATTATTTGCTATACTAAAATTCTTCACCATATATTTACTCAATAAAATATTCTACACACAAACCAATAAATTTAATTTAAATTTCAACCACACATTCTCCAAAAAATTTTATTCATTACTCCATTTTTCTCTCAAAATTGGGAGACAAACACACCCTTAGCCCCTCTTTGAGCTACATTAAAATTTACATTCTCATTTTTTACTCATTTTCAATCACACATTTTTCAATAAAATAATATTTTCAATCACATCAATAAATTTTTCTTCTTTTTCAACCATACATTCTCCATCAATCTATTATTCCAAAATATATTCTTTCAAAATAATGTCCCTCAAACACACTCTTAATTTGATTTCAAATGCAAGTCCAAACTAATGCCTTGTTTGTCACCCATTATTGTGTTGAAAATGGAGTAATGAATAGTATTTTTTGAAGAATGTGTGGTTGAAATTTAAAGTAACTTTATTGGTTTGTGTGTAAAATATTTTATTGGGTGAATGTGTGGTCGAGAATCTTACTGTAGCAAACAATGTTTTGAAAAAATGATAGACAAACAGGGACTAAGGCCCATTTAATTCCAATGCCCATTTAATGTAATATTTCTTTACAAGATTTCATCTTTTTCAAATAATGCAATTTAGTTCTTGAGTTCATCAATTGTATAACCAATGTCCTTCTCAAATTCTAACGTGTGGAATTTGACCCAAAATTATATATTTCATTCGAGTTTGTTCTTCTTCCTTTTCAATTGCTTGAAACCAATCCGACACTGAAACACAAGAAAATCGATCTAAGTTAAGTAGAAATCAACACTTGACGATATAAAATCTTAGTAATTTGGTCCATATAAGTGCACAAAATGCACTTAATCATTGTAACTGAATGGTAATAAACCATGGACAAAACAGACTGCATTATTCAGATGAGATTCTTCTTAATGGAATTAATATACTATACACAGTTCACTGAGAAAGAGTTATGGGGACGATTCCTTTATATTTATTCATTGCATGCATTTGTGAGAGAGAGAGAGAGAGAGAGAGAGAATTGTGTCTTAATTTATGGGGTGGTATGTTGACATTAATGTCTGGTCCTCTTTTACCAGTGTTGGGTAGTCGAGGGTTTTAAATGCACCAACAAATCTTTCTTCTTAAACTCTACAAAAAGGATCAAAATTTCCTATTTCTCCCTTGCCCTTCTCTCCTTCTTCTCTATTCTTCTCCATTGCCCTCTTGTCAATGAAAATGGCATAATGTTTGTGTTTGTGATCTTTTCTTGTATTGTTTTGTCTGCGTATTGAAACTTGAAATAGTCACTGTGATGTTGGCTCGGCTCACTCAGAAGTCAAGTATAACCTAAACCTTGTGTCGAAAGATGTAAGATTTATGATTAATGCGTTTGATTGAGCCGCGCCAATATCTTAGTGTGCTTTTTCATTTATGAACTCTTCTCTTGGAGGACTGCCCAAATATACTTCAATCTCAAGGTTTGATTTTTTTTATTTTTTTGAGATTTTCAATGTGAAAAGAAAGCAATTTATCAGTTTATGCAATACTCCTTACCATTGCAGTGTCTCAAATTAGGGTTTCAATTTCTTTGCGGTTTGCCATGTTTTGTATGGTTTAAGTGAAACTATCATGAAATTTCTGGTTCCAAATTTTTTTTTTCTTGAACCGTAGTAGTTCTCTGAAGCCTAAGAGGGAGATAAGACAAAATATAAAGACAAATAGACAATTTTTTAACACTTTAAAGTTTTAGTTGAAATGATTTAATGTGGTACTATATCGGGACTTCAAGTCTCATCATCACTTGTTTACGAAATTGTCTCGTTTCATGTCTTTAATGATGGAAAGAAATAAATCTGACCTAACAAACAAGTATCTTTGAAAGAAGTATCAATGCTTGTGTGGGCAATACTACATTTATTGTTTACCAAATGAAGAGAGCATTTATTAGACTTAGGTGGTCACACATTGTTACTACAAGGAAAGCAGTTTTGGAGATTTTCAAATTTTGACATTAAGAAGCCAAAAAGAGATTCAAAAATAAAATAAATTAATTTTAATACTTGGCTACTCGTGAATAGTAATGCTTATGTTTTTCTTGCCTAATAATTCTCGATTGACTTGAGCGTAAGACCTCTAAATGTGATTTTTGTTTTAGGTTCATGATTTCTTGACAAAGTGAACTCACGAATGTACACATTTAGAGCATTGATGAATTTTAATGCCAATGGTGAATTTGATACTATGCAAGTATCTCGCTCTCTTTTAGAGGGATTAAACCGAGCAATGTTGACAATCCTCAATTACCGCTACAACCAGAAGCATAGAGAGGGGGCTGGGCTTCAGCCCAGCACTGTCCCAAAGCCCATTTAACATTTTCTTTGTATCAGCCCATTTAACATTTTCTATGTGCAAAGTCGTCTTCTTAACTTGTCCCCAGTAGGACATAATAGTCGAACTAAAATGTTGTATATATAATTTATAAAGCCAACATATACATACGCACATACATATACATGCATGTATGTATACTGTATACATACTGGACTTTCATTCATGAATTAAAGGTCATAATAAATGCAAACCTTGGGTGACAAAACAAGTCAACAAATTTAATCATTTCACCATATCTACTTATTTTTCATCTCACTTGCAATTAATTTCATTTCTTCTTTTTCATGACCTTAATAGAAACATCCTATCGAACTGATCGGAGGCGTTCGGAGTAACTGAAGGAGTCAAAAATCAAGAAGTGAGTTATTCATACCAAGCATTCTTCTCTGATCTGATTTTGTTAGGGTTAGTTGAAGAGAGTAAATGTGAAGTGGGATTGTTGGGAGAATAATAAATATTTCGAGCAAATTACATTGGTACTGATAAGGAAGAAAAAGATTCTCCCCTAAGATGTTATCACTTTCCAACATTAGAGCTGTTTGCTTTTAATTTTGCAGTCAGACATAGATTCCCTCATTAAATAATCCTACCATGCTATGCTCATTTACAACTTGTTTATGACCTAAGTTAATTTATTTTGTGGGTCTAGTGAATGCTTCTATTCAATTTTTCACCGACATTTTTTTTGAATTCGACATATTGTAAGGGCTCATTTGATGTTCTACTTTTACTTCCCGAGGAAGGAAGCACTTACATAAAATGATACAAACGGGTTAAAAAAATAATTTCTTAAATTTTAAAGTAGTTTTGACTTTTCATAAGTCTTGTCAAATGGGCGCTAACCGTGTTGAGGGTCAAAAACTTAAACGGGTTCAAATCGAAATTGAATATGTGATCAAATATTGAACAAACAAACAACAAGGTTGTTATTAAATTTGGGATTGACTAAAAGGAAGGACATTTATGTCTAAGCAAACATGTCTTTATCACATAACCCATTTTTATCTTAATTCTGATCAAATTTCATGTGAAAAGTAACAAATTATAGATGTAACACTATAAACAGTTCACAAAATAAAATTACACCAGTGACCAATGATCAAGTTATAGGGTGTACAAAAACATATACAACATGTCATGTATATCAAGGTTGAATCTCGTCTCAATCAATCAACAATCATGCTACACTAATATTTTGGATGACATGCAAGATGGCAGAAACGTCACGTGACAGAATTTTATTGGACTGTTTAAAAAAAGTCAACATTGACATCCAATCATTTTTTAACACAACTTCATCTATCAATCAAAGCGTTAAATTCCTTAGTCAAAATAGCATAATTCATCAATAAATTCTTTTTAACACGTGGCTAATTCATCTTGATCCCAGTTGACCAAGTTTCATCCCATTTTGAGATAGTTATTGCTTTTAGAGAGGGTTGGGCAAAAATCAATTCGAACTAGTCAAACCGATCAACCAAATCCAAATCTATCGATTTGGACTGGTTTTTTAGTTCAATTGGGTTGGGTTCGGGTTAAGAAATCAAATTTTAGATCTGGATTGGGTTCCGGGTTATCTATTAAAACCCAACACAACCCAATTAATTAAAAAATATTAAAAAGAAAATTTGTACTTAAAATCTAAAACATGTTGATCAAAATTCTTTTGTGCCTCACGTCTCTTCTGCCCCCCATTGCTGCTCGTGCCTCTGCTTCTCGATTCAATTTTTTGACGTGATTTTTGAATAAATATTTGAATTGAAGGAAGTGATTTTGTATTGAGTTTGAATGATTTAACCTTTTTAGTATTTAAGTTGAATTCATTTTATTCAATAGGTATAATATTCATGTATTCAACATGTATTTAGATTGATTTAATATGTAGTTAATTTGATCATGATATAATCTATTTTACATATTTTACAAATTTTCTAATTTATATTATTTTATTGGAATGGAACTTAACTCCACGGACTATTGGTCCAACTTCAATCGACTTAGGCCTTTCAAATCATACTTTTTTAATGTAATTGAAATTGGTCCAAATTAAAATGATATCAAACTTTAAAAAAGTTGTTCAAATTTAATGAGAAATGTCACAACCATTGGGCCCATAAAAAATTGTCCAACTTGAATTGGATTCAAGTCCAAACCAATCAACACAACCCAAACTAACTCGAGTTTGATCAGTTTGGATTGTATTGGGTTTCAATCGTGAATGGGTTGGTTTCGGTTTGAATTATAGGAAAATTACACAAAATCCTACTTTTCAAAATCAATATTCAAAAATCAGGTTGAAAGTTTCATTATACAAAAATAAGATATTCATTTAATTATTATAAATTAATATTTTATTATTAATAATAATATTATAAATTAATTTATATACACACCCCTACCCTATCTATCCATCCAAACCCTAAAATCTCTCTCTCTCTCTCTCTCGTCTCTCTTCTCCTCTTAGAAAAATTGGGAGAGATAGCATTCTAGAGAGAGAAGGAACGATGAAACCGCAATCGTTGTTCTCATTGTCGAGGAGCACTCGTTGTCGGAGATACATGTGATCGTTGTTGCGTTGTGCCGTGCCATCACAGTGTGGCGATGTGAACATCGCAAAGCGGCTTCGTCGCTACCGTTGCTTCAGTTCGACGGTGATGGTGGCGGCAACACGATTACGATCTGGTGGACTTGTGGAGGCTGTTGCGGTGTGGTGGATTTGTGTGATTTGTGGAGATCATGGTGGCAGGGGTGGTTTGGAAATTTTTTAGTGGGGTTGGCGGTTGCAGTGCGATGGAGATGAAGATAGAGGAGATGGTTGTTGTGGTAGCTGTGATGGAGATGGTGGTGGCGGTGGCTGTGGTTGTGGATTGGTGGTGCTTGTGTTGGTGGTAGTGGTAGTGGTGGTTTGGGGTGATTTTGGTGTTGTTTGGGGGTTTTAGGTGGTTTTTGTCAGTTGTGCAAGTGGAGGTGGGGACGGGGACGGTGAGGATGGTGGTGGTAGGGTCTCCAGGGACCTTAGCAATGGGGAGACATTTTGCTAGTTATTGGTGCTGCTGTGATGTTGGTGTGATGATGGGTCGCGGTGGTGGTACAAGTTTTGATGGTGGTGTTACAGGTGGTGGTGGATCTGGTTGTGGTGGTGAGGTGTTGGTTTTGATTTTTGTTGTCGGAGTGGTGGTGGTGGTTTCCATATTTTGGTGGTGTTGGGAGTTTGGGTTGATTTTTGTTGATGGTGTAGGTGGAGTTGCTGGCGGTGGCGGCGGCGGTGACGATGAGGGTAAGGGTTGGTGATGATAGTGGTGGTCATGGCGGTGGTGCGTTGGTTGTACGTGGGATGCGCATGGGGTGGGGGTATTTGTGATCGATAACTTGATATTGTGACTAATAAATTGGATATTTGGTGATAAATAAATAATATGTGACTTATTAATTTGATAGATTCGTGACCGATGAATAAATTGTGACGTATAAATTTTTTATTTGTGACCGATGAACAAATTATAGAAGAAAAAAGGAAAGAGAATTATTGAAAAAAATACATTTTAATTTCTTTATTTCTTTTTTTGTGAAAGTCTCCCAAAATCTTGTGATTAATGAGAGACAATTTTTGATATTTTATTTGGGTACTTTCTGCTTAAAAGTTAGTACTATGAAGACTTTTATAAAAGTTTCTAAAAATCATAAAAAATTGAATACCTCAAAATTTATAGAGACTTCTAAAAAATTTTAATTGAATACATCATGACTTTTAGAGACTTTTTAAAATGCATTAAAAGTCTCGCATTAAAAGTCTCAATTGAATACACCAATACTTTTAGAGAGTCTCCAAAAGTCTATATTGAATATTTCTAAATTATTAATTTCTCAAAAGCTATAAAAAGTCTCAATTAAATACATCACTCTTAATTTAAGTGAGAATAAAGGATCTTAAAAGGGTATATAACTTTTTTCTTCTACTTTCATTGAATTTTACTNTGGTTGTGGATTGGTGGTGCTTGTGTTGGTGGTAGTGGTAGTGGTGGTTTGGGGTGATTTTGGTGTTGTTTGGGGGTTTTAGGTGGTTTTTGTCAGTTGTGCAAGTGGAGGTGGGGACGGGGACGGTGAGGATGGTGGTGGTAGGGTCTCCAGGGACCTTAGCAATGGGGAGACATTTTGCTAGTTATTGGTGCTGCTGTGATGTTGGTGTGATGATGGGTCGCGGTGGTGGTACAAGTTTTGATGGTGGTGTTACAGGTGGTGGTGGATCTGGTTGTGGTGGTGAGGTGTTGGTTTTGATTTTTGTTGTCGGAGTGGTGGTGGTGGTTTCCATATTTTGGTGGTGTTGGGAGTTTGGGTTGATTTTTGTTGATGGTGTAGGTGGAGTTGCTGGCGGTGGCGGCGGCGGTGACGATGAGGGTAAGGGTTGGTGATGATAGTGGTGGTCATGGCGGTGGTGCGTTGGTTGTACGTGGGATGCGCATGGGGTGGGGGTATTTGTGATCGATAACTTGATATTGTGACTAATAAATTGGATATTTGGTGATAAATAAATAATATGTGACTTATTAATTTGATAGATTCGTGACCGATGAATAAATTGTGACGTATAAATTTTTTATTTGTGACCGATGAACAAATTATAGAAGAAAAAAGGAAAGAGAATTATTGAAAAAAATACATTTTAATTTCTTTATTTCTTTTTTTGTGAAAGTCTCCCAAAATCTTGTGATTAATGAGAGACAATTTTTGATATTTTATTTGGGTACTTTCTGCTTAAAAGTTAGTACTATGAAGACTTTTATAAAAGTTTCTAAAAATCATAAAAAATTGAATACCTCAAAATTTATAGAGACTTCTAAAAAATTTTAATTGAATACATCATGACTTTTAGAGACTTTTTAAAATGCATTAAAAGTCTCGCATTAAAAGTCTCAATTGAATACACCAATACTTTTAGAGAGTCTCCAAAAGTCTATATTGAATATTTCTAAATTTTTAATTTCTAAAAAGCTATTAAAAGTCTCAATTAAATACATCACTCTTAATTTAAGTGAGAATAAAGGATCTTAAAAGGGTATATAACTTTTTTCTTCTACTTTCATTGAATTTTACTATTTTAATATTTGTGTGTAGACCAAATTTAATTTCTAATCAAAAGCTTTACACGTATATAATAATTTTCATAAGTTAATGACGACAACTTAACTCCCTTGTCTAAAAATTTAAATTATTAAATACAGACAAATTGTGATTTTATTAATATGGGAGTGG
>CAIGRB010010474.1:73178-91923 GCA_903798255.1 Fraxinus quadrangulata
GCCAACATGGGCCGTAGGCTCAAGCTTGGCTCGTCCAATTAGTCAAACTGTGTTGTCTCATCTCATTGTCACCTTTATAAACAAAACATGCATGTAGGCACTAGGCATTATCGAAGTGCATCGCTTAGAGCATGCAAAAAGACGGTAAACTCTTCAATTGACCATCTAATGCGGATCTAGGTGTAGGGTTATTTTATTTTATTTTATTTGTTTATCACACTTTTTTTTGTTGGAAATTTTGAAAGTAAGTCTTGAGAGTAAACTCTCATAACTACTCAAATGAAAAAATAATAGTATTTACAATGCAATTTTAAAATATTAAAAATAAGAACATTTTCTCACGCATAAACTCATAAAACTTAAAATAATTTAATCTTATTATCAAGTCACGTTTTACATTTTTAAAACACGGTCCATGGATAAGATGTCGAACGATCCTAAGAGAATGCATGGTAATGGATCAAACTTGATCCATGGATGACCCGGAATCCATATGGATGTTAATGAAAGCTACTTTGGGCCCATTTCAAAGTTGGACTCTTGTAATTAGAGGCTTCTTCGTTAGTTGAAGTATGGGCTTTGTTAAATAAATCCGGTTATAAGACAAAATGACGATATAGGCGTAATAGTTTGGCCTTTAAAGGAAAAATTATAAATAAATAGACTAAAGAAAAATGAAAATATCTCAAAAAATTAAGGAGTTGTTCTCTTCGTATTTCAATTTTGAGTTTTGAGTTCTGAATTCATTTTGGATTTTGTGCTTTGAGTATCCATTTTGAGATAGCTGAAAATAAGTTCTTTTTGTCGTTTTGAAAAATTATTATAAAAAAAAAAAAAAAAAGTTTTGGCTTAGTTTTAACTGAAAATAGCCAAAACGACTTTTTTTTTTTAATTTTCCGTTTTCTTTGTAAATTTTAAACTCGTTTCTGAAAATAGGTAAGTAAACGTGTTTTCAGTGTTTTCGAAAATTGAAAATTGAAAATGGTCTGAAAATAGTAAAGAGAACAGTCCCTAAGTGTTTGTTTGGCACAATTAATTTAAAATTTATTTTTTCTCAAATTTATTTTCAACTATACATTCTCTCAGTAAAATAATTTTTCACATTTTCTCTATTTTTAACTAGATATGTTAAAAAAATTATTTTTCACTCCAAATAATCTCTCCCAAATAAATGCTTGGTTGATAAAATCTTATTAAAAATTTATCAATGTTTCAACTAGTTAAGCTTCAATTTTATCACAAATTGAAATTCACAATTTTTATCAACTTTTTAATTATATATTTCATCGACTTTTATGAAAATCTTCTAAATTTTCAGTGAAGTTTTATCACTTTTTGAATCAAGCAAGTAAATATAATAGTGATACATAATTTTTGACGTGACTAAAATTTAGACTTTTACAGGACCAAACATCACGGTTCAAAAGGTATTTAACATCCGTATTATTAATAACTATTCGTCCCAAGCGACAAATATATTTCATTTTGAAATATAAATAAATTATGTTTTCTTTTTCATTTTCCCCTGAATGGGAGATTACTTTCCTTTCTCAAAAAAAAAAGAAAAAAAAAAAGAGCTGCCTGGTCAAAAATGGAGTTTTTCTTTTTCTTTTTTCTTTTTTTTTTTTGTTGTTCTTTTGTAGATTCCTTTCCTTTCCTTTCCTTTATTTTTCAAAAAGTAATAATAATAACTTATTTTAGCCAAACAACTTATTCACTTATATGTGCGATCAAACTTATTCAAGAACCTTATTTTGCTAAGATTATAAGAAAGTGAGAAGTAAGGAAGAAATAATACCTAAAGGAAGTATCCCAAAAGTCATAGGAACGGTGAGCATCACTTTTCTTCCATATGTATCTGAAAGATTTCCTACCAATGGCATCACCACCAATGACCCCAGTCCAATTATCTGCCGTACAGTTCTTGCAATTACAATTTACATAATTTGCAACAAAAAGAGTATCTCAATTATTAATAAGAATCAAAATTCAATAATGGACTTTCAGATGAGTGCATGTGTAATATATATGGTACTAAACATTAATGAAAAATAATATTTAAAAAATCGAAATCTTGTTCGGAGTACTATTTAGTCGTCTTTAATAAATAATTTAAGATAAAAGAGAGTTATTTTTGAGTTCGGAATTATTTTTATATTCCTTTGAAATTTTGAACAATTTTTCCATACAAATAATTTTCTCTACATTTTAATCACAAATTCTCCCGAAAATATTTTCAAAAAATCTACATCAAATATGTCCCGAGTTTTCACGTTACTGTCAATGAATAAGGTTATATATGGTATGTAGACTTTTGGACCGACCCTTCCATAAAAGGTATTCAAAAGACTTAAATAAGGACAAGTTTTAGCATCACTGTGACTCTGACTAGCACTCCTAATCAACTAGTCCAAAGTTGGTATCATTGGCAGGTGGATTGCTTTAAGTGCACTGTAAGAAATAGTCACAAAAGATATTTAAGTTGGGTCGTCAGGAGATGATTGCTTGAGTTAAAGATGGATAATATTGAATTATATATTTCATTTTGAGACGTTAATTTTGTCAAAAGGAGTAGTTCGATCGATTGTTATTTTCATGTTTAATTGACGTGAGATCCTCAGTAGAGACGGTGCGGGAGTCAAGGGGAGAGAGGTGTGTGGAGTGGGGATGATTGCATAGAAAGCAATTGCTTACTTGCACAGGAAGGTTTTGCGTTTTTTAGCCACTGGTTGAAACAGTGAAAGAAAATTTTTCAACAAAACCTAATTTTCTCTCAATTATTTTTGTGGTATTTAATGTATTTAAAGGTAGTTTATAATGGACAATATTATGCAATTTTAAAATTTTGTTCATTATAATTTCTCATATATACTAAATACACATTTATAGATTGCATCAGGATGGCATGATCACCAAATATGAAGTAACATTGTAACTTATTTGGTAAATTTTAACTTTTTTATCCATATTGTTCGGACACTGTTCGGTGCCCGTTATTTCCAAAAAAAAAAAAAAGGAATTTTGAATAGTATTTTAAGGAAAATGCGTGACTAAAAAGTATGAAATTTTTTTAATATACGTGCAATTTTAAAACAACGGGCACCAAATCGGGACTCGGTGTTGTCATTACCAAATCATATAATGAGTTGAACTAAGGGCATTAGGTAGGGCGCAATATAGGAGAACACGTTGTCATAGGAAAAAAAAAATTGATGAGATTTTGTTCATCGTCCCTTTAATTCTCTTCAATAATGCCAAACAAATAAAAAGAGCAATAATTACCGCTTGTTGAGCTCCGGTGAGATATATGGCCAATGAGCATTCATCTTTTCCTGGACAAAGCGCAGACATCGTCACGTCGGTTATTGCCGGAACCACCATGAAGTTGGCGAAGCAATAGAGGAAAACCGTCATGAAGAGGTGGCTCAGCCCGAATAACTTCTCCATTTCTCTCTCTCTCACTCACTCTCTCTTTCTCTGTGTGTGTAACTTGTAAGAAAAATGAGGTGAAGAAAAGCCTTTTGTATAGTGTACGAGAATTCTTAAAGCAACAAATTGAGGAACTTTGGTTTAAAGCACAATTGTGTTGGTCTCTTTAGTCTTTATTTATATTGTTCAAAAGTAGTTTGCATGAAAAAAAAACATCCAAAAAAATAGAACCAATTGCAATAACTGTAAAGAAATATAATAAATATAAGTATATAACTTGTGTCTTACATAACAGAAAATACATAAAAATTTATTATTGGATAGATGGTCGACTTAGATGTCTACTCTAAGAAAGACGACAGTGACAATTACGAGAAGCCAATAAAGTACCTAACTCGAAGTATGGCGATGCACGTTAGATATAAACTTATTTATCTTCAACTCTAAACAAGTTTTCTTACGTTCAAATTTTATATACATATATAGTTTGAGGGAATGACGTTGGTGGTGCTAAAGAAGTAACCATTTAATCGAGACGGTCACGTGCACCTTATGATTCTTATTTTCAACTATCCATATAAAAAATAAAATACAATAATACAAATAATATTATTGTTGTAGATAGTGCGGGGTGGGCCTAGGGGGGACTCAAGTCAAAGAGTAACCGAAGTGCGACAGTGAAATGATGCGTGGCTTGTAAGTTGATTCAAGGCATAATTTGCTTACACTTTAATGCGTATAAGGTTGAGCAATAGATTACCGTGCACCGATTAATTAATTACTGATTTACAAAAAGAACCTATTATGGAGTATGGATTCAAATGATGAACAAATGGGTTTTGGCGTGTGGGTTTCTTCAATGATGTTGTGAAAATTCCTTCAATCCATCATGGCAGCAATTATAACTTCTTTTAAAAAGAAAAATTAAGACGGAAAAGAAGTTCTCTTTAAAAATATGGGATATGAAAAAAGTGTATTCTAAGTTCAAAAGATCTTTGGTATTCAGATGAGTCTCTGATAGCACCCATAGCCTCCACGAGTGAACGCTTCTCGATGATATTTCGTCAAGTAAACGAAGAGCTAGTGAGGGCCAGAATAGAATACCGTATGTAATGCAAAGTGCTTAAGTTTTTCTTGTATTAATTGACTCTGCTAATGAGACGGTCCAGAGTAAATAATCATCAACGAAGGTGTTCTACTGCATTCTAGATTCTTATCCAAGATTTGTATCATTTGCCGATGCTATGTGAATCGATAGAAACATTCGAATTATGTGGCTAACTTCATAAAGAAAGTTTTGTAAGGGAGTTACAGTAGACTACCATGAGATTTTGCCCTGGTTTGAGCTCCATTATAATGATGTTTTTTGGATAAATATATTTTGTAATAGTAATTTTTTTGAAGAATGTGTAGTTAAAAAAGAAAGAAAAATTTTGAATTTACGTGTAATATTATTTTATTGAAAAATGTGTAATTAAAAAGAAAAAAAATGTATTATTGAATTAATGGAGCCCAAACAAGGGCTTTGATTGATTTTCTATTAATTTTAGTTTAGAAAATGAAAATTTTCTCCAAGCATGCAAATGCAACTGTCGAAGTTTATGCGCTAAAATAGTGGTCCAATTTGAGTCTCGGGCTTTTGATGCAGGGTCCTACAAGATTCTTACTAAGGTGAGCATCGTACTAAACATGAAGTCTATCTTCTCAAACTATTTCAATTCAACCCACATTGCACATTTTAATTCTTGTACTTATTTTTAATCACGTATTTATACAATAAAGTATTTTACACGTAAATTCAAAATCTTTGCATACTTTTCAACCACACATTGTTCAAAAAAATTTTTATTCAAAACTCTATTTTCTCAAAAGAATGACCATCAAACAGGAGAACAAGAGACATTAGAGTTGGTACACCAACAAACCTCAGGAATTAGGTCTCATATTAATGGGTACAAAACATGTTGCACAGTCTCATATTAATACAATCTTGCTACATATACATCAAGTTTGACACTGTTATGAGGTGACAACTTTTTATATATTGATTTTATCAATATTTTAAACAACTAATGGCTCATATTATAACACATAATGGAGTATCAAACTTGTTGTACACTAAGGTTAATTCATATTAATATGAGCTAAACAAGATAAAATGGAGTAGGTGGGACACTAGCAAATCTAGGGGCCCTATAAATATGAGCAAACTCGAGCTTGGGCAAAGAAGGCATGTTTACTACACTTCAAAAATAGAATACTCAATCATAGATGTTTTGTTTATTAAATTACAAAAAATATTAAAAGAAAATCATATGAGATATGAATAATAATTGTAGTTATTTTCCTAATATGAACAAGTATTGTCTTCATGTTACATTATAATTAATAACATTTTTCTAAATTAATCAAATTTTTTACTTTTTTGTACCTTTTTAAATTAAGAATTATGCTACGAGTACATAACTCGTAACATAAAGGTGCACATAATGTACAAATGGCGAGTTACGAGTTATGTACTCGTAGCATAACTCTTAAATTAATTCACATCTTCGATCTCTTTGTCTAGTCTCTAGTATATTTACTTTATTATTTATTGGTTGACTCTTCTTGACTCCAAGAATGCATTTTGAAACTGCATATGAATATAAATCATTGTCATATATGTATAAGAATTTCTAATATTTCTTATTTTCAATACAAAGCAAGATTATTTCAATATTTCTTATTTTCAATTCTTATTGCAAGAATTTCTAAGCACTTCTGCACCAGTTAGTAATTGGAGGGAAAAATTAACACGAGAGAGAGAGAGAGAGAGATACACGTGAGAGAGTGAGTGAGTTGTTTTGCCACTTACCCACAACAGAAAATTGGGAGAAGAACACAGAAGAAATCCATAAAATTTTCCCGAAATTTAAAAGGTTAGAATCCGGTTTGAGGCAAGATTATTTGGCGTGACATCTCCGATAGCTGAAAATCGGAAAATACACAGAAGAAATCCATAAAATTTTTCAGAAATTGAAAATACACAGAAGAAACTCATGCCACGTTAGTTGGGAAATACCTGTCAATTAACCTGGCCGTGTAGCGGGGTTGGAATACAATTACATGTCTTAAATTCAAATGTCCAATCTCCAAGTCTGATTATTCAGAGAGAATAAGAATATCTTAATTACAGACAAAAAATGTCTACCTAGTGAGAATACGTTAGAGAAAAATTGCACCATTGGTACTTAATCTATTTATTCAGTACAAATTCATCTAAAATCTTTCATTTTTATTCCACAATCATACTGCAATAACGAAGATTTGTTAAATTGTTATGTGGTCATAAATGACCAACTTTATGAAGTTATATTCTAATTCTAAACTTAAAATGGTGTCAAAAGAAGTAAAAAATTTAAAGTGAGACAAGTTTTATGCAGTCATATATGCGACAATATAACATCAATTTGAACAAGTTTCGTCGAAGAGGATGGATCGTGCAATGAAATATTGTCAACTAACTCGCTCTAGTTTAAAGTTTAGAAATTGTTATGTTTTGTGCAACAATAATGATAAACAATACGGAATCAATGAAGAAAATCAACCCAATGTTTAGGTCGTTTCTCTCCGTTTCATTAGGTGCTTCACTCAGGCATCGATTTATTTATTTCAGTATATATATGCTCTACTCCTTATGAATCACATATTACAAATGAGATAAACTAGCTAGTTAGAACAAAATGTCAAAAAATCACATGAAATTTTATCTAAAGTATTTACCCAAAGTGCCCCCAATGTGTGGATAACATTATCTGTACCTAATGTGTAGAATTCATCAATTGGATATCTCTCTACCCCCACAATAATTTCATGCCTTCGCTAAAAACCTCAACTTTTGCGTTGTTTTTGCTTCATTTTCATGGCAGCCCTCTCCAACTTCATAGCAAAAACCATTCCAAATCTTGTTCCCATTACAAAACTTGTGTGACCCCAAAAAATGCACTAACAAAATTCCTATCACGCCTCCTGCATATGGATATCACCTGCACATCGAATACCCCGTTAGGAGGCAAAGGCCGTCAGTCGAGAAAAATGTCTGGCTATCGTTTGCACTTCGACGATAAAGTCAATTACCAGACGAGAAAAATACAAGTGCAGGGGAGGAAGAGAGGATTTGGTTAGAGTTCGAGAACATACCTTGGAATGGAATGAATCACATATATATAGGAAATATAAATGGGCCACGTGGGTAATGGGCCGAGCCCAAATGCAAATTATTTAATTTAATAAGCTCAATTCAATGAATAATCGATGCCGTGCAATTTATAAGTATAACAATAATCCCCTAAGTCTGAGTCGTATATTCATGTGCAGATCGGGCTTCGATAGACAAGTAGGTGATATCTTATAGAATGCCTCAGAAATATAAGTAGCTCCGATAAATCGAGACTTACGAACTGCCTCAAAAAGTATGTGTGCCAGGCTGAATAAGCGATGACTTACGAATTGTCTCGTAAGGTATCGTATATAATTTGTTGAAATTTCGACAACATCTCTTCTGTAATATGGGCTAAACCAATCCTGTAATACAATACAATATATTCACGACACATTTACCAAATAAATTTGGGGTTCATTTGCCCCTCAAACTACTCATGACAATAAAGTGAATAATGACATTAATTTTCTTCAAAATATAGTATGTAGATAGCTTATCATAACTTACATGCCTGCAAAATGAAACTCACATATATGTAGGAAAATGTAAATGGGCCACGTGAATAATGGGTCGAGCCCAAGATGCAAATTCTTTAGTTTAATAAACTCAATCCAATGAATAATCAATGTCACATAACTTATAAGTGTAACACAACTCACCCCTTTTTCTTCCCATTTTCTTCCTATTTTCCCTCCAGCTTTCCACCATCCACAAAACATAAACAGTTGAAACGGATAAAGCTTCCCTTTTCATCCCTAAAGCTGCAGCAGCCTCAGCCGTCACCCGTCAGGTGTGAAAAAAGTAAGCAGTGATGAGAGAGAGTACTGCTATAAATTGTTCAAAATAATTTTGGGCCTAACGAAAGGTATGAATTGGGGCCCAAATTGATTAAATTGGTATGAAAGGGAATTTTTTCCCATGCGTACTCGTGAGCTATTTTTCCATGCGTACGCGTGGCTTCCGTTTTGCAAAGCTAAAGCAAATTTTTTTTATGCCATACCATGAGTATATTGGGGTGTGAATTGACATTTATAAATAGGTGTTAGATTTGACATTTATAAATAGGAATTAGATTTCAATTATAAAGACAATAAATCATCAATTAAAATCATTATGTAGTTCCCTTTTGATCCAATGCAATTTACATATACAAACCCTTTTTGTGAGCTTCAAGTTTTGGGAGAAAAAACACTAGTGTTTAAGTTCTTTTCTTATTCAAGGCTGGTTTATGTTAGATATTGTTCAAACTAATAATGATGAGTGGTTTTGGAAGTAATGAAAGAGAAAAACAAGCAAAAACAAAACGAGAACAAAAAACGGTGATGACCCAAAAAAGGGCCTAGGCAATTGCCCATGCTTAAGGTATGCGGTCGCCCAGGCTTGTTGTAATTACAAGGGGAAATTTGATGAACTGGGTAGGTGCTTGATTTTGTATTGAGCGGTCCGTTGGGATGTTGAATTCTAGTGTCTTTTCATCAAACTTTACACATTTTTGACTTGTTTTGGCACATTTTTGTGCATGATGGTTGATGTTCTATAAATAGGAATAGTTTTTATGTTGGAAAAATATATTACAAACATCAAATTGATACACTTAAATCCAAATCAAATGATCAAATCAAGTTATATATATATTTTTTAAAAGTTCATTTCCAAGTTTGGTTTTGTTTGATTCTAATTAGGATTAAGATTTGTTTACTCCTGCAAACTATTTGTCATTGAAGCCTTCAAACATTTAGCCCGGTGACGGCAAATATCGTCTGAGGACAGCGATTCATAATTGTGTTCAAACCTTCCATTTCGACGAAATTCTTGTTGTTGGTTTTCTTGTTCATTCATCAACTTTTCTCAACAGTTTAATCCTACAACCATTTGTGGTGAGTTCGTTTAAACACCAAAATCAATCTTAGAGGAACAAATATCTTTTAAGGACAGGGATAATGTGTACTAGTCTTATTTTCATTTTCTGGTGTTCTTGCTGCTACTTTTTCTGTTCTCTTCTCCCATTCTTCTTCGAATTTTTTTTTCAACAAGTACAAGTCCACAGTATTGAGGAATTCGACAAAACCTGACGCACCGCGAAAAACAGGCTTCTCATAGTAGAATACGCATTTAGCCATAGTTCTCATAGCAGCAAGATCTACCCTTTCATGGTTGACGTAAACCGAACATGCAACGACGTTGATTTCCTCCTCGTAATGGGGGACGAGAACGAAAACCCGATAACTTTGCAAAAGAAAGAAAATAGAACAAGTCCCACGTTTCAGTTTCGACAAAAACATGGAGAAAATCCATAAAGAAGAAGGTATAGGACCTGATCAACTGACAACTCATTGGGGACAACTATGGCAACAACCATTCCGCTAAGGTGCAGCTGCATTCTAGAGAAGATGTGGAGAGTCTGATTGTTCCACACAAAGTTGACCACAATTTGTTGGTTCTTGATGTGGGATTGAAGCATTGTGGGTCATGTGTTTAAGGTTTTATCCAACGGTGATTAAACTGTCGAGGCAGATGAGTGATACTGTGGTTTTTGCAAGAATGAATGGGGATGAAAATCAGAGTCGCATGCAATTCTTGAGGGACGTGAATGTAATTGAAGTGCCAACAATTTTGTTCATAAGAGATGGGGAAATCTGTGGAAGACGTGTTGGATCTCGTAAAGGAAAGCTTATTGGTGAGATTCTTTGATACCAAGGAGTTCGTGTAACTTATTAATTATATAAGTAATGAATGGAAAAAAAAGTTGACCAATTAAGTTTAGGAATTGATCTTGATTATCACCTTCACTAACCAAACCTGCTGACTTTTTGGCCACACTCATTTGATCAATTAGGCTCTTTTCGAACAAAATCACTACATTCCCAGCTTCTAAAAGCTAGCATGTTAATTTTCTCTTATAAGTTAGTTTTGTGAGTGATTAACATTGTGAGAACTCCCTTTCGAACAAATAAAACCGTGCTCATTATAAATTATTTCAGGTGTTTCATCGAGCTGTCAAACTACTATAGTTAGTAAGGACTTTTGTGGAGCTAGCTAGTAAGATGTAGTTTTGCTCAATGTGATCTTGTCTAGACATGCCTCTTGGCCTTTGTTCGATATAATTAGGTTGGCAATCTCTTCCATCCCGACCCTCGAAAGTGAGTTTAAAAGTTTCAATGTGTTGGTGAGCTTCACATATGATTACACAATTGGTAACTTAATTGTCATGGTATAACAACCCATTACTGCCTTTCACCATTTTCGTCACTGCTAAATTTAATCATTAATTTTCGAATTTAATTAGTGCCGAATTGATTAAATAATAATCCAATTAAATAATCCAAAATTAAATATTGATATGAATTTGTCTTGATATGGTCAAACTTCAATCACGGCAGCTGGCTGAACAGTGACCAGAGAATTGTATGCTACATTTGAAAATGAAAGCTATATGGATAATTTTCTTAATTTCGTCTTGCAAATTAAAATAATTATTAATAGAAAATAAATAATTATTTATTTTATATTTTCATACAACATTGTTCTGTACAGATGAAATCAATTTTTATTTTTTTTTCAAAGCATAATTAGCAAATGAATTTAAGGGGCGGGGCTGTGGTGATTCTTTTAGGAAGCACTACACGGTCCATTTGAACCTCTAAATAAATTGCAGCGAAAAAATTTATTAACAATAAAATTAAGGAATATATAGAAGAACAAAATGATTAAGAAAATAATAATTAATTTTCTCAAACTAATAATTATTTAACTATTTTTAATTTGAGAGGCTTAGGTGGGGCCATAGTTCTTCTTTTCCACAGATTGATTTCCTTCCTCGGCTCCAACGCAACCGTGGAACCACCGCCGGCCATCATTATTGGAGCCGAGAACGGAATTATACCCTCTTCATCTGAATCAAATTCACCCTCCTCCGGTGCAACCTGTGCTTTTGTCCAATCAAAATTAGCAAAAGTATCCCTACTGCTTGCAAATCCCTTCATCTGGCTCAAACTGGGCGCTCGATCAGGCAGAGGATGCTTATTATAATCAACTGATGCATCAGATTTTCTTCCGGCGGCCGGCTTGAAAATATTCCGAATTCTTGATGGGTTTTTCTTCAGCTGCGGCGCCGGCGGAGGAGCCAAGGCGGGCTTGAATCCCTTAGGCAAAGTGAGGTGTTTCTTGCTTAGTTTTTTCTTGTGCTTGATTTGTCCCATGCATGAAACCTTTGGTGAAGTTGGTTCTTGTGTCTCGAAGTTTGAGTTCTTTGATCTCCGGCGAGCTTCCGCCGGAATTATCGAAACAAACGTGCCGGAAAATCTTGGTTTGAGCTTGTCTTTGCCAGGGCTGAAAGGAGGGTTTTGAAATGAAACTGCTGCTTGAGCTACTCTTGGCAGAAACTTCAAGATCTTGTTTTTTGATTTAGTTGACAGAGGATTCTCCATTGAACAGTCTTTTTTTCTCGCATAATACAAACTCTCTCAACATATATATACACAATACACACACGTGTGTATTGTGTATATAACGTGTACGTATGATGAAAGAAGAGCGCACGAAATATCATATAAAGGTTGCGAAATTGACTTTTTCAAAAAATGGGGAAAATTGTGCGATGGTTCTTCATATATTGCTCAAGTATCAAGTTGATCCCTAAGGTTTGATGAGAATTGCACCATGAGTCCTTGACATATTGCCCAACCAATACCAGTATCGATGATGAAAATCGTTCAGATCTCTGTTAAACCGTCATATGAACTTCATATATCCAATTAAGACTCTTGTCCAGAAATTTGAAGTGAGACGTTTATTTATAAGGGTAAGAACTACACAAATATCTTACGGAAATTGGATAATATTTGTCGTTGATGATTGATGGTGAAATTCTAGCAAATTTTTTACTGCTAACTTTTTTTTTTTTTTTTCCATTTTTAAAAGTTCGAAACCGACTTGCTTCTTTTTGAATTTGGGAGTTTAAATTACTACTCGAACAACTAAGTTAGAGACTAGAAGTATAATATATAAAAATTGAAGTTAATTTGTACCTGCCAATTTATATTTAATAATACTGCAAGGATTGATGCTTCATCCATTAATCTGCTTGGCTAATTAATTATCCATTCAAAAGTCTAAATCTCCGGCCTGATATATTCAACGTATTGAAACATTACATGCACGAAAATATAATTAAGAAAATTAAGCTATTATTTCTTGGTACAAGATTATGTGCCATGAGAATTAATGAATTTTGCACGTGGTTTGATAAGATAAAGATTAGAAAAATCAGAGTTTCACACTGTATGAGTCATTTTCAAAAATCAATTTCACTCGCACTTATTTTCCAAGAAAGGAATAGAGATCATAAGTTATCCAGCAAGGAACTTATGGTTAGAAAATTTATTCAGAATCGGATCAAATAATAAAGATAAAAAAAAATAAGAGCAATATGAAAAATAATGGATACCACAAGACCACAAGATTTATGTGAAAGAGGATAAGAATTTCACATACCAAAATGCTTAAGTTGAGTTAGTGGCAGGTTCTTCAATATCAAATTCACCATATGACTCATTCCTTCGATCGAGCGTTTTTCGAGCATCGACTCAATCAATCTATCACTCAATCACAACCGGCTTGGATTGAAAGTGAAAGTCGCCAAAATCTGGTGCGCACGTGTCTAGCTCCATGAATGATTAAGAAATTGATAACTGGGGAACCAATGATTCTTATTCGAGTTCTAGCTTGCAGCAAGCATATATTCATAGTTTTCCTCATTTTTTCAATGACTTTTCTACAAAAATTATTTTTCAAAAGATCTCTTCCACACAAGCATGTGAAGTTTGAAATTTTTAGCATGCTCTACGAGACTAAACAATTCTATGAATAAAAATTTAGCTTCCATTCTTGATTTATTACAGTTTAGACATTTTAGTTATGTTCAGCATATAAGTCAAGATTTTGAAATATATGAAAATACTAAATAACCGTTTGATCTATCTTAATTTATGTTAATGTGAAATTCATAAACGAAAAGTATGAAATTTGCTTGCAAAGTATGAAATTTAGAAATGCTAAAATCAGTTGATTCATTAGCAATCAGCCATTAAGACGAGATGTCAGTAAATTAGTAGATGCGTGGAACTTTAGCAAAATTATTCAGTGAAAGTTCCAATTAACTAGACCATTATGTAACACAATTTTTTTTCCAACGCGTGAATAAATTAAGAAGTTGGAACTATTTGAGATGTAAATGTTTTATATGAGAAAATAAATCCACCAAATCTAACCACTGATTATTAGCAAAATAATAAAAAACCAACACGAAGAAGAAGAATGCAAATTTTTTACCCGAATAAAAAAAAAGTAGAAGTAAAAGTCACCAATAAAAGAGAAAAAAACTGCACATTTCTTTCAAATAAAGTAAAATTTGGATTCCAAGTGATGTATTATTTGCATATACAACAATGTGGTACAAGGGAGAAGTCACGCGAGGAGACAGTCTTTCACATGGCTAGTGGCGAGATTTAGGATTCAATAAATTCAGGGATTTGGGTTTTCAATTTCACACGGTAATGTAATGGACAGAAGAAAAAGAGAGGAAACGAATGGATTTTCAGTTGTGCTATAAAAATTAAAACAAACAATTTATGTGAGATTGGGCTGGACTAGGTAAGGGGCAATTAGATTGTGGTGGGCTAATGGACTAAGAACAAAACATGGCAATAATACATAAATCGGGTTTTTAGTAAACACAATTTTAAAATTAAGGATATAAGTTTTAAATTTCAAAAATCATGTTGTGATTAAAATTTATTTATGATTTAATTAATTAATAAAAAAATATATAATGGTCACAATTATATGAAATTTGGTTACAATTTAAAATTTTAAGGTTACAGTTCAAAAATTTTATAGGTCATGTTAGTTCATCGATCACAAATTAAAATTTTAAAAGTCACAATTTGTTCATCGATCACAAATCACGAAATTTATAAATCATACAACTTACTTTTATGGTCACAAAATATCAAATTATAGATCACGAATTACTTTATTGGTCACAAATTAATAATTTTTAGGTCACATATTGTTTATTGATCATATATCAACCAATTTAATATTAAAAAACGACCAAATAATCTGTGACCACCACCTCATCCTTCCCTCCAGCAATACCACTGCAACCGTCGCCGCCAGAACCACCACCACCTCCCGACAGCAACATCACNCCGCCAGAACCACCACCACCTCCCGACAGCAACATCTCCTCAAACAAATCAACACATCGAAAAAAAAAAAAACACCACCGCATCTTGGCACCGATCACCACCACTTCGACATGCACATCGCCACCAACACCAAGATCCACCACCATCGCCACCAACAAAACCACTTCACACAACCACATAACAACAATTATAGTCACAGACCACTACGCCCACCACAGTCACCACCACTATCACGCCCACCACAGTCACCACGACCATCGGCGCATTTACAGTCACCACCACCACCTCGCACACCAACACAGCCCACACCGCCGCACCACCACCTAGCACCCCAACACAGCCCACACCACCATTAATGCAGCCCGCCATCAACGCACACCACCACCCCCGTACCAGATCCAACCACAACCACACACATCACCAAAACCGCCTACTAGAACAACCACCACAACCACACATCACCAACACCTCACCCGATCTATGTGCGAAAAGTGAGAGAGACAACATCGCCTTCTCTTGTATTTTTAATGTCAATCCCCACCACTGCTCCACCGTTCTTCAAGCGACGGTGGTTCTATGTGAAGAGAACACCATTGCACAACCACCACCAGCGATGCTTCGCAAATCGTTGTAGGGACGATGCCGTCGCGGCGGCTACGCATGCAAATAACTGGTGTGCAGCGGCTGCGCATATTTGCCGACGGTGGTGCACGATCTCAAGCAGAGCAGCTCCGGAGTCTTCGCATTTGGCCGCGACGGTGAGGTAGAGAGTAGAGAGAGAGGATTGAAAATGAGGAAGAAGATGGATATTAGGGTTTGGTGGTATGGATATATTAGTTGTTGATTATTAAAAATAAATTATTAATAAATGTTAAATAAAAAATTATAACCTGATTTTAGAAAAATTAAACTTGAAATCTGATTAATAAAATGTAAACTTTAAAAACATGGTTAGGTGTAATTTCCTCATAAAACATTTTTATTCTTTTGGGCCAATAATTTTGAATGTGGGCTTGAATAAAACATTATCGATGTTTAGCACCGGTCACGTTATTGATGTTAGAGCATTGATATTTAAGAGATCAATGAACATTATCTCTTCAAATTTAAATCTATTTTACACACTAACAAATTTCACTATTTGATAATTTTAAATTATCGTAGTACTTTCTTCAACTATTTATACTCGATCATTAACTTCATATTATATATTCTAATATTAATAGGCATGGATAGCAAAAACAAAAAAATTTGCGCGTGGAAACATGCATTTTCAAGATATATACGTGGTCAACACAAATTGCACACAAATTGGAAATATTTATGACCTAAAAGTGAGGAAAACATGCATTTACAGCACAAATTTTTTTATTTTTTATTTTTGTGTGTGTGTGTGTGTGGCCGGTTGGTTGAGAGGGAGAAATAGACACCAATTCCATAAAGAAAGGGATCTGTTTGTACAGTGAATAATTATATTACCGCCACAAAATTTATTTACTACACCATATTATAATAATACCACAATTAAAATATATTTCCAATAAATATACCACAACAAATTTATCAATAAGCTCTTATCCATATAAAAACTAAAAATTAAAACGAAAATACAGTATTGCGGTGTACTCATCATCCCAATATTACTCCTCATTTTTCTCATCTTTTCAACCCATTCTGAATTTTATGAAAAACACAAACTCGATAGAAAGTGACGTCATCTTCCTTTTATCAACAAGCTAAGAACACTTATATGGAATTCCATATAGATAGATACTTATTTTACTATTCGAATCATCACTATTAAAATTGGAGCCATGTAGACTAATGTTAATTTGTAACTTGTATGATCTTTACATATGATAGCATCAATCTGTAACTCGTCTGTTTTCACATAAAAGTCATCTTGATCAGGCCTCGACTTTTGACGAACCTCACACAAGTTCAAATGAAGATGACGAACTCCTGCGGATTCAACGGGCAAGAGTTGATAACCGAGGCCCCTTGCCTTCAAAAACTTTGTAAAGCAATCCACATCAAGAGATTTATTTGGTAAGGAAATAATTATATTAATCCGTAAAATATTCACACTGGATCTTTTATGATTAGAGATGGACATGCGACACGTTTTAAATTAAATTTTTAACATTTTTGACCAAATTTAACCTAAAAATTCATCTATAAATACGTGTCCATAATCCATACTTCAAAATAAAGATACACAATTTTTTAAATCCTAGTCAAAATAATGTCTACTTGTCTCACCTAGACATTGCTCTTGTTTTGCGAATTTTAAAATTAGATTTTTGTTAAATTTTGATAAAAGTTGATAAAGTATATTATTAAAAAATTGTGGGTTTCGTTATATATGATTGAAATTAATTATTGAATTTCACTTAAATTAAAGTCTTTATTTTAATTCCCACCAAACGAACATTATATTTTTCTTGATATCCTTCTAGTAATTATTCGACCATCGTAGTGTTAACAGTCACCAACTTTTTTTCTTGCAACGATAACCTCGGCGAGTTTACAGAGTGGCAAGAGATCTGTTGGCAATACTATCTAGACTTAATGCAAGCGTTAAGATCATTTTTCAATGTTAATGTGGTTTGCTTTACAAAATTTGTCACGTAAATAAAATAAACGATGTTTAGAAAAATCATCTCCAATTCTATGTAACAGTGACTATCAAGTTGCTGTGGTAAAACAAGTCTTTATTTAAAGCTTCACCTGTATTCGAAGACTCGATTAAACATGTTGACTCAACAATTTACGTGATTCTGTTTTAGTTTCTTGAGTATTTGATTTCCTCTCCATTTTATTTATGTATACTTTCGCGTAATCAATGACACACAGGAAATTTTATTGGGTTGTAAATAAAAACCATTGAAGACCAATTTTAATTTTAACATTAATAATCTATTCATCAGATGTCAATGTCACACAAATTACAAATATTTCAATTTTCTTATTCTCGTAGATTGTAATCTATAAAATGAATTGAAAATACTCTGAGGATCCGTTTGATTGTAAGAATGAAATTTAGATGAAAAGAAAATGAATTTCAGATAATTAAATTGCATAGAATTCATTTTACTGAGAATTGTCAATTAATTGTATTTTATTGGTATAATTTTTCACCTGAAAAATGTTGAAATTTTGGATCTTTTAGTGCTCGTTTGGTTTTATTTTTTATGAAAATTGTCCATTAAAGAAACCTTTTTTTAACTGTATGTGATAGAATTTGTTTCCCAAAAAAAAAAAGGCCTATAAAACCAATTCTCACCAAAATCATGGAAAAATGAATTCCACTAAAACCCTTGAATTGGGCACGTGTGGGGCTTTGGGTGGAAAATTAATTACCAAGAAATGAATTCCATTCAAACATGCCATTTGGATGGAAATGAAATTTCTTTTCCATTTTTCATGAAATTTTTGTTTAATCAAACAGGGGCTAAGAATGGGCATACTCGACATCTAACTATCATATCATAATAAAAGAAATATAAAAATCCATCAATTAGCAAATACCACTCCTTTTGGTTTTGGATCTTCCAAATCATTCGAGAAAAAAGATTCATTCTCTTTATTAAAAACAGGAGATAGAACCAATAAAGATTTTTTTTTCGATTCATCTCTGACCTCATTCAAGAATTATTTTGATCCAATAAGTATGAATCAATAGACGAAAAATCCCTTAAAATACATAAGATATGTTCGATCTTTGTTGTCAAGATACGAATATCTAATCTTTAAAAATGGAAAAATGGTGACCGAACATTTGTGCTGTAGACGTAGATTTTTTTCCTGGGAACATTAATTACGCATGTTCGATCTTGTTGTCAAGATACGAATGTCAAATCTTTAAAAATGGAAAAATGGTGACCGAACATTTGTGCTG
>CAIGRB010010474.1:96026-122275 GCA_903798255.1 Fraxinus quadrangulata
TATTTATAGGAAAACCCTAGATTCTAATTAAAATCGGAAATTCCTTGCCAAGTTTACAAAAGATGGCAATAAAATAGAATTTTAGTAAAATAAGGAATTTCGTAGAAAAGGAAAAAATTTGCCCAATTTTGTTCTATACGACCGCATAGAAGCCCAAAAAAATCCCAAATTGCTCGAGGTATATCACCATGCGACCGCATGGTTTTATAACTATACGGTTGCATAGTTATAAAACTCTCCCTCTTCTTCTGTGGCTCGAATCAAATTGTTCAAGTGCTTTTCAGCCCCAAAGCTCTTCATGAAACTTGTTCCTTTAGCCGTCAAGAACGTCATTTCGTCAACTGTAGCTTGAGCAAGCAACCCCATCGCCTCTTTCACTTGCTTTACTCTCGAACGTGTCATCGGACCTCCTTCGATATTTAACAGGTCTCGTCCTGAGCTCGACTTCGTCGAGCTCGACTCCTGGATCATATCAGGGTGGTGGCGGTGGTCGCTTAGCTGTGTGCGACTCCACAGTCCTTCGTCTTTCTGAGGTTTTTTGTTTGGTTGGTGGTGGTGGTTTTGCTGTAATTTTTTGTTGGCGGTTTGTAATGGGGTTGTGGCTGGAGCGACGACGATCGTGGGTTTTGTTGGCAGTAATGGGTGGGTTTTGTTGGCAGTGGTGGGTTTCCTTTTTCGTTGACGGTGGTGTAGTGATGTTTATCTTGAAAGGTTGGGTTGCGAAGGTGCAATCCTTGTTGGCGGTGGTGGAATTTTGAAAACACTCAAAACGCGTTTTGAAAATTTTGGTTTCATTTTAATTGAAAATATTCAAAATGACATTTTTATCGTTTTCGATAATCTTTGTAAATTTTAAATTCGTTTTCGGAAATTTATTTTTGAAAATAAGTAAGTAAACGTATTTTCACTGTTTTGAAAAATCGAAAATAGAAAACGAGCTGAAAACGGTAAAGAGAACATCCTTTAAATGGGCTTTGTGGGTAGCCTTGTGTTATCCTGGATGGATGCAGCAAGGCGGTATCTAGTTTTACTCTAATCCCAATAGTTCAAAAGTGTCAAATATGGAATATTTGGCACACCCAAACACCCACATGGCATCGAGATGATTGCCTCGCTATAATGTGGCAGTTCTCAATGACTTTTTATGTCTCCAGTTCGAATCATATATTTGAAATAACAATAAGTTGATGTATTAAGAGGATGTAATCAGAATACTAGAGCGCGGGCAAAAATCTATGGGGTGGTGGATACAATGATGTTTTGATCATCCCCGAATTGTTCATGTTAGAACACATGAATAAGTTTGGTAGCACCAACTTGGCAACTTAATATTTGCTTCATTTCATAAGTACAGGACCAACATGAAATTCAAAAATTAGATTAGGGATCAATAATGAATTTTTTTATATTAGTAACCGGTTTTACCGGCTAAATAGGACTAGGGCACAACCCAATCCGGCAGTATAAATAGATTCGAAATCCGCAGTAAACGGTCAGGGCATAACGAAGAAACAAAGCCGGAGAAGAGGGCTTTTTCTTTAGCGGAGCATTATCTTATCCTTTTTCACCGTATACGCTATAAGGTAAATTCCTAATTCACTTCATGAATTCAGAATAATTTTACTAAATCTATTTCAAACACTATTTGCGGATCAAGTATTCAACTTTTTTTAAAAAAATTCATTTGACCAGCAAAATCCTAGTTATCGCGTTTTTCTCTTAATTAGTTGATGGACTAATAGTTTTTCTAGTTTTCCTTCCACAGAATTGGATTTATTTATTTATTTATATTTGTTTTGAATTTTTGTATTTTGCAGAGCATGGATCGGTACCAGAAGGTGGAGAAACCAAAGGTGGAAACACTAATTGATGAGAATGAGATACGTATTACAAGCCAGGGAAGGATGCGGAGCTATATCACTTATGCGATGAGTCTGCTTCAGGTATATAGATATATACTTTATGAATAACATGTTATATGCTGCATAAAAAAGTCTGTAATTTTATATGTTTCTTTTTTTATCTGTTTTAGGCCTGGAAATGAGTTTACATTAATTGGTCAATTTATGGATGCAGTTAATGAGAATCATTTCTTATTTATACATTCTATAATTCTAGGATGTAACCCAAAACATTTTTTGTGGATTATGCTATTAGTATGAATAGAAGCACTATCTGTGGTAGACATGCTATTTTGAGGATTTAGATTGCTGAGGAACTTGGTGATCAATATGAGCCAAATGATTGTGAAGAAATATGATGATGCAATCCTGTGGCAGTATCTTGGAGCATGGCTTAGCGCTATGACTTTTGACCTAAATTATTTCTGCTGCATAAATACTACGTTTTTCAATTTTGTTTTCCTATCAAGAGGAAAAATGTGGAATCCTGCAGAAAGTTCAATGCTTGTGTAATTCCTCAAGAATGTTCTAATCTATCTATAATCTTAAACTTGTAAGCACAATAGGGAGAAGAAGCTTTAGGGGTCACGTGACAGATATGTCACTGACAATACAAGATATTCTCGATACTGTTTGAACTTGTTTATTGATTTTTTTTAAAGAATGCAGTTATGGAGCTTTGTTCTTTAATGGATTGTAAACTTACATAGGATTTTTTATTTGTTGTCAGTTTTTGTTCTGAGGCAGGAAGTAGCTTTTACGTGATTCCTGAGTAAATAATTTTCTCAACTTCCTGCTTGAATTTTTGTTGCTCTTTCAACCTTGTTTCTGCTAATGTTTTACCTTTGCATCATCATGACTTGTAATGGCCGTTAGCACGATTATTTCTTGCCCACATATTTCATGGGCATATTATATGTCTCGAATTTATCTTATGGGGTGATTTATACCAATGAATTGTAGGAGAAGGGTTCAGATGATATTGTGTTCAAGGCAATGGGGAGAGCTATCAATAAAACTGTTACAATTGTGGAATTAATTAAGGTTTTCTCTTTTTAATTTTTATGCTTCTCTAAGTTATCACTTTACTATTAATTCCTTGTGCTAAACTATAAACATTATACCTTCTGTATTTCAGAGGAGAATTGTTGGCCTTCACCAAATTTCATCGATCCAATCCACTGACATAACTGACACATGGGAACCCCTAGAGGAAGGCCTCCAAACGTAAGATTACTTTAATTTACTGTATAAAATAAACTAAAATGTTTGTAGTCCTGAATTATAATTATTTCATGTCTCAAGATTACTCGAGCATGACAATAGTGGTGGCTTTTGTGACCATGTTTTCTTTTGATCCAGTCTGGAAACCACAAGGAAAGTTTCGATGATAACAATTAAGCTCTCTAAAAAGGAGTTGGATATCAAAAATATTGGGTGAGTTATTTCAGCTTTCTTCTCATTTGTAAATTCACATCTGATATAAAAATTGCAAATAATCCTGGTTGTTACTGCTCTTTGGGTTTCTTGAGTGAGTATTCTTTTAACCCTCTCTATTTCCAGCTGTAAGGCTGTAAGCTCTGAGATTTATGAAATAAAAGCATAATCCTTAGATTCTATCTTTTTAAAACATTGTTACTTGTAATCACAATCTAGAATGCAGATGAGCTTAAAAATTCAATTTCTGTTGAGTTCTCATTTGGTGTTATGTACTGTAGGTACCAACTACCATTACCAGCTGATCAAGTGAAGGTGTTAACTGAGCTTGAGTATGAAGGAGGTGGTTTCAAGTTTTATAATCCCTATCATTAGATTAATATTCCCTGGAAAAGCATCCATTCTAATATGTTGTGAATGTGTAGATGGATCTCCCGCTACTCAAAGAAGAGGTCGAGGTGGCAGAGGGCGGGGGAGGTCAAGAGCCACATCTGGTATGGATTCTGGTTGGTTTTTATCCCAAATTTCTTTTGATGAGCTATTAACCATTATTGGTATGTGGTTGCACTGATTTACTAAGAAGCTGAGAATCCTTTTCTTTACATGTTTGGGATTCTATAGCACTGTTTTTTCTGCTCGAAGTGCACTTTTGGACATGATGATTTTCATTATTATCCTTTTCTGATTTAGTGCACCATTGATATGCTGAAGCTTATGCTATATGCATTAATTTTCAAACATATTGGAGTGGAGTTATTGTCGGAGATCATGTTTCTAAAAGAAGGCATGGAGTAGCATGTTTAATAATCTGTGTTGGGGCAAGGCATAAGAATCCAAGACACTGCACTCTGCAAACTTTTTGAGTGAGATTACACGAGAAAATAAAAACTCTTAACTTAAAATCGGAAGCTAGTGAATTTAAGAAATATTTACAAGTAGGAACTTCTATATATCGAAAGTGAAACTCAGATTAGGCCTTCATATTGAGAAGGCAGAATATTAAAGTACTAAATGTGACTGAAACTGATTTGGTAGGAGTTGTCTTTGATATAGATAAAGTATAAATGGAAAAATAACTCCATAAACTCGACTATACTAATACATGTGGCTAATTAAGAAACAATTTGATTATGTGCACCCAACTAATAAGAATTTCATCTAAATCAAATCGTTGTTTAGATCTAGTTAATTAGCATTTCATTAGTTGACCCATTTCAATAGTTTGCATGGGCTAACTTTTTGATAGAAATAAGATGGCTCAATAGCTCAATTCTTGTTTAGTTCCTATATAGAAATTTGAGTATTATTTCCTATTTAAAAAAAAAAAATTAAAAAAAATCAGATGATAAATAAAAAATCATTTTATTTTCTTTTAATCAAACTATCACTGACCTATCCGCATTCTACGTTTTTGAAAAATCAAATGTTGGCGTGTGTTCTCGTTGCTTTGGTGCTTCTTAGTTTGCACTGAAATTTGCCCTCGAGGCCAATTGGAAGTAAGCAATTGCCTTGTGTAGCAGAGTCTGAAGCAAGCAAGCATCCCTGTATTCCCAAATTTTGTACATGACTTGGGGAGGTTGGTCAATTAGTATGTATGAAAGCCGATTATGGCCTGGAAAGTAATTTAGGGGATGTTTGATTCCTATTTTTCCGAAAATACGTTTTTCTCTTTCTTTTTTTTGACCACATTCATCATTAAAATAATATTACACACAAATCAAAAATTTTTCCTTCTTTTTTAACCACACATCAATCTACTATTCCAAAATACATTCGGGGGGTCAAACACGCCCTACTGTTTCTTTTCTTTTCCTTTTGGGATGAATTTAGGTTCAGCTTGGAACAATGGTATGATCCTGCCCATTCATTTATGTTCACTCTTTTGGGCCTGTTGGTTATGTCTGACCAATATGGACAGGAAAAGTTGCTGGTTTTAATATGCCTTGTGGATATGGGATTTTCAATGTTCTTACGTGTATTTAATATGGATGCCGTATTTCATTTCAGGAAATGGTTTTGCATCTGCTGAGCATGAGGATGGAGGTTATGGGTGGAATCGCGGGTACCCCAGGGGTAGGGGACGAGGCAGAGGTCGCAATATCCGTGGCCGTGGGAGGGGAGGGTACAATGGTCCGCAGGTAGAAATTCAGCGTGACAGTGAAGGCTATAATCAAGAACCATCAGTTCGAGGTACTTCAGATATTGTGTTCGACATTTATTGAATAAATAAAATTTGATCCCTCGCTATGAAGAAACGATTGTTTTAATAAATACTTTATTTGGTGAGGAGTATGCCCCTCTTCCACCTTCTCTCTGTCTTAATAAAATTTCCTGCTCACCCCTCGACTAGCCAAAAAAAAAATGCCGGAAGACTAAAAAAATATGTACTGTTTGGTGATCTGCTCTTTAAGTAAAATATCACTGACAATAACTGGTGGGTTTCTTCCGCCACAGGTCGTGGCCGTGGGAGGGGGACTCGTGGCAGGGGTCGTGGATTCACGTCTAATGGGGCAATCCATGCTACAGATGGAGTTGCTTAGTTCAAACTTGGAGCAACGAGGACATAATCTTCTGTGAGCTTAGATAAATGTCTGTTCCATTTCTACCCTTTATGCATTTGTTACTAACTGTAGTATGTATTCAGTGTAGACTAACTTGGAAGTTCCTGACCACATACGAGTGGTTGAGCCGTTTTGTTTTCGATTCTTAACCATTTGTTTTTATAGTTGGATATTAATAAGGTGTAATTTGATCAGCAAGATCATATAGTTGGATATTAATAAGGTGTAATTTGATTAGCAAGATCATTCTTTAATTGGTCTCTTAAGAGTTTGTTGTTGGCTGGCATTTTATTAGTGAACCTCCTATTGTCAGTAATAGGATTTTAGTTCACCTTGATTGGCATTTGTGCACCTTGTCTTCGTTTATTACCTTGGAATTTCCTGACTAATGGAGTGAAATATGGAGGCAATTCTGGGCCTCAGCTGCTGCCTCGACCTGCCCAATTGACGCAACAACAATAGTTGCTGCGACCTAGCTAACGATGAAGCACGATTTATTCTTAACTTCGTATGTGAACAAAAAGTTTCACATTGATTAGACACGGGGAAGGTCTCGCGTCTATAAGAGAAATAGGTTGCTATTTCTGGTGGATTAACCTTTTGGATGGAATTCTTAGCAAAATGGAGTTCTTATTTTTCAAACATCATTTCTTATAAATTCTTTATTAATTTTCTAAGAGAATAGAAAATATAACCGATGCTGCACTGGGAACAGTAATTAATGGATGAAATAAGAGTTTTTGGTCATTGGTACGCGTAGCACTTCGCAATTAAGCACAAACAATTAATCAACGGTAAAAGAGCGAGAAACAACACATCTGGTTGGAAGGTTTCACAATTATATGCGTCTTTTTCTCCGTCTACAACCGATGCAGCTCCATCTGGTATGCCAATGGAAGAGATACATTACGTTCGCTTCGACGATCCACCAAAACTGCCAGGCCAAATTTGCTGAAAAAGATAATCTGACATTGTCCTAAAGCACAATATTTAGATATAGAAGTTCACAATCCTCGTAAATATATGCCGTTTGATTTTGATTTGATGACATCAGAGACATCAAATTGGCTCAGAAGAAGCTGTTGACATATTTTTGAATGACCTGATCAAGAAGAACTTTATAACCTTTCTCTGTGGGATGGTAACTGTCCCAAAATACATATTTTGTGTCATCTGGACATGTCCCACTGAATTTGTTGCATAATATTACCACTTCTATATTTCCTGTGCCACAACACCCTCTATCTGCTACTTTAAACCCTGGTATCATTCAAAAATAAGTTTATGTTATACAGACGAAACAAAACGAGACGAGATGTTGGAGATAAAAATATAAGCAAATGATTCAAGAGTAGATGAATGTCTTGAGTTCACCGTATGGTTCACTTGAATTCAACTCGATTGAATGGAGGGACGAGCATGTCCTTTATAAACTATAATCGGCATTTTATAAACAAGATATTTCTTTTTTTTTCAACAATAGAGATAATTACCCTAAAAAATTGACTAATTAATAATTATAAATGGGAAAAAAACATTCTTACCATAATTTTGAGGCCTTTGAATAAGATCAAGAAAAGGGTCATAAATGTCAATGTAAACCACTTTGGATTTAGGTAACTTTTTAGCAAGTGAATTACATTCAGATGATAATTTGGAATTAACCAATTGTGCAGCCCGATTATACTTTTCTGCACACATTCTATGACCACCACCAGCTAGGGTTCTTTGAGATGGCAAACATCCTATTGGTGGTATACTGAAAACAGCAATTCTTCTTGCTCCAAGTTTGTATATTTCCTACACAATCATTTGATTTCATTAGTAATTTCAAGAATTAATCATAAAATTGCTACGTTGGAACGAAATATTGATAAGTAATGCAATTTTAATCCAAAGTTTTTGCATTTTAACTTTCGGGTTTACAGTCATATCTTGAGTCACAAATAAGCATGTCAAATGATAGTATCAACCTAGCACAATCCATTTTAGGCAGCCCACTTTAGGGAACCCAATGGCTTCTAAAGTCAAGTTGGGACGAGCAAACCTGCTTTACACGTCCTTAATCAAGAGTACTTAGGGTACGGTTGGCAAGATTTCTGTTTTGGTTCTGCTTCTGCTTCTTATAGAATAGATTATTGAGAAAGCTACATTATATCAACTTTCTCTAAAGACTCTTCTAGTCAGACAAAACACTTTCAGAAAATTATCCAAACATGTTCAGAAAACAGCTTCTGACTCTTTAAAGTAATGCCAAACACATCCTTGGATGTAGCAGTGACATATATAACACGATTAGTATATTAAACTTGACATGACTTGACAAGATTAATATTTACTAGTTACTGCATCGAGTCAAACTTATCAAATATTTACCTGTATGAAACTAGAAGCTGAAGAAACCATAAGATCAGAATAGGAATTTAGGTCGTACAACAGCTCAACACCAAATGAGAAGTAGGTATTGGCTAGATCATCACTGCCTGCTACCACCATGTGGAAGCTATTTGTTAAAATGTTATGTGTTTCTGCTTCTCCAACAGCTCCTTTGAGCTTTCCAATGTACTCTTTGAATAATTCTAATTGGTCTGATAATGATATAACTGACTATTGTTTAACACAAGATAAAGAAAAAATAATAATTTTAGTTAGTACACTCTAAAGAATTCAATATGGTATGTTTAGTACGTTGAATGCGAGTTGTGACCTCTAAACCAATGGTAACATGTTACATACCACTAATTTAGCCGTTACGGGATCATATCCACAACCTCCGGATGCAAAGCTTACACCCTTTTTAAGATTCTCATGTTTCAAATTCGGGTCGAGATAAGCGGGTATGAGCTCTGTAATACCTAATTCTTTGGCTGAAACAAGAAAAAACACATTGAAATAAGCTTGATTTATTTAAAACAAAAGTGACAGATGGAATTGGTGGAATTGTAACCTGACACACATGGTGAAATCGATCCTATGTTGAGCCAAAGGCTGACCCTTGGCCCATTTTGAATTGGTCTATTTGGGCTTATTTTCCAAATAAATTTATAATTGGAGAAACAATACCCAATTTTTAGCTATCGATTAAAAATTACTGTCACGCGCAGCTTGACTTGAATAAACTGTGTAGTCCAAGTTTTCTGGGCTTATTTCCCAAATAAATTTATGATTGGTGAAACAATACCCAATTTTTGGCTATTAACACAAAACTTGACTTGAATAAACTGTGTAGTCCAGAAAAGCCTAGCATGCCCAAATTCTTTAGGTAACATAATTTATATACTCATTTTAACAGCTAGCAAGATCAAACTCAAAATAGACAAGCATATATAAACTAATTGCATGTTTGGTCACGTAAGATAAAGTAAATAAGTAAATTTTAAAATAATTATATAATAACTATGTTCCGTTGCTCAAAAATGAAAATAAGTTATTTTTGAAAATAAGCTCAATTTTATTATCAATGAATAACTTTATTTACTTATAATGAAGAAAATAAAAGTTCACACTAAAATACATTTAAAATTAATCAAACATGTTGTAAATTTCATTCACAGACAAAAATCGTATTAGAATTTATTAGAAATTCTAATATTTACTAGAATTTAATAGAAATACTATTTGTGTATGTATTCATCATCAGTAGCACGAACACTTTAAGTAAGGTAACTTGTTCATGTCGGGTACCGATACTCCTCAAAAACACTGTCATGATTACTTTATTTTCTTTATCTTAAATATTGTATATTTTTAACTTAAATGTATTACTAAATGATAAATATGTACTTATATTTAAAAGATTTCGACAAAAAAAAATTAATAATAAGTATAAATGAAAAATTTATAAGAATTTAATCAACCTATCGACGACAATAGTGTCGTACTTTTTGAAAAATCGCATGTCGAACACATCGACACGTGTCCATTTCAGTGCTTCATAGTATTCATCCAATGGACCATGCACACAAACACACACAGACCAAATATAGATTATTTTCTACGTCAAGTATTAGCGTTTTTAGTGAAAACTGTTGGAATACAATATTTAACTCACGTGTTTATATTGAAATGCTCAAATTCCTAAATTCAAAACTCGTCGTCACCCACTTAATTGAATTGTGAAAGTAATTTCTGTTTGAGCCCCATTTTTTTATTTAAAAAAAATGCATTTTGAAATAGTGATTTGATAGAGAATATGTGGTTAAAAAATAAGGAAAAATTTTGAATTTGCGTATAATATTATTTTATTGGAGAATATATGGTTGATAATAAAAGATAGACAAATGTACTTTTAAAATAATAGGGATCAAACAAGAGTTTATTAGATTAGAAAAACTTCTAAAGAAAGCTCGTCAAGTGTCTTCCTCATAAAACTCTTCTACTAGAAGCAGTAACTATTCCAAACGAGTTATTAAACTAACTGGTTGAACGTTTATACATGTGTATACTATACATATATATGTGTGGGTGTAAATATGTATACAAAGTAAGAAAGAGCGGGGTAGGGTAGGGGAATGTACCAATCAAGTCTGGTGGTGTCTTTCCATTGCAAAACCTTCCTGTGGAAACTCCACCTTCAAAATCCTTTCCGTAAGGCATAAAATTGCTCTTAACCAATGTCTTCATACCATTGTTGTTGCCTTGATCAACTATCGAATCTCCAAATGCAAATATTGCAGGCACGGTTACGTTTTCCGGTAGCTTTATCACTCCCTCACAGGCACTCCACAACAGAACAAAGACATAGAAAATCACTTTTGAGTTATAAGCAGCCAAAAAATGAGAAGACACCATCTTCATCACGAAAAGTTGCATGAATTTCAATTCGACAACTTTTCGAAAATAAGTTGAACTACACTAGTAGTGTTTGTATGTATGTGTATATATACATGCATATAGAGAGGTAGGTCTAATTTGTGTGGTGTGTAGCTATTATTTGTAAGAAAGGTAGGTCAAATTTAATACAATGTCAAACTTAACACTTTACTAGTATCATATTTTGCATGAGATAAAGTTTCAAACTTTTGTGCCAATTTTGGTACCAACCATATCATTTGTCACAATTGTTGGATAAAATAATTCCCCTCTTTCTCTCCTCTCACTTGCTACATAGAAGAATTAAAAAAGGGAAAAAATATGGTTAGTCTCCAAATTTCATACCTCGCGCAGAGAAGGTTTCTAAATTTTGAAAAGTAGATTTCAACTTGATAATATGTATCGAGTTAATCTATCTGTATGTTTCTGCCATTTCGACTGACGGATAATTGGCATGCGGAATTACTTGTGTGGCAATTAATTTCGTCCAACTCGACATATATATAGTAGATATGTAGACGATGAATTGGCTACTATTTTCCTTATTGTGATGCCGAGTTAGACAATAAGCAATTTTGTCTATCAACTCATCTTTTTTGTTAAGCAGTTGAAACGGTGATTGAATTAAATACATGTTAAAGGATAAAAAAATCATACATTTTAGATGTATAAAAAAAAATTTTAATTTCTTTTTCTTTATAAACATGAATCCAATATTAAAAACAAAAAAAAAAAAGAAAAACAAAAAAAAAATTATTGTTTACTATGTGGTGTCAAATCCTCCAACTAACTATGCAAGCATAAGTATATTATGCCATTTAATCTAAGTTAAAGTCAATAATTAATTTTAATTACGAGATTCACAACATTTTAATAATACATTTACTAAAAATCTGATTTTACTCCCATATGGGCTATACATAAATATGTAAATAGTGACAATCTAATTAGGAGAGACTCTTTTCAATTGTGAAGTACATATTCTCTAGAATTATTAAAAGATTATAAGTCCTTATTTGGTACAACTTAAAAGGTAAATTAAAATTTAAGTTAAATTTAATATTTAATTTTAACCACACACATTTATGTAATCCGTAAAACTTTTAATCACACATTTCATTAATTTTTTTTAAAAAAATACTAAAATTTTAGTTTTTATTTAAATCAAACGTGAGCTAAATCTGCCTATGCATGCACCTGCAGCTATAGTCTCTATGTATGATCCTTTTAGATGAAATTATTTTCATAGATCATAAGAATTTTCACGTTTTATGATTACTTGGTGTAACGATGGGTTGTTTGAATTTTAGAAGGACAAAATGGTTCGTTTAAATTTATTGTACTTCGACACTATACGAGAATTTAAGATTCCATCTCAAAATATCAACCTTATTACAAGAATTAATTAGTCCAAATTCTAATATGTTGTCTACTATTTTTATCTTTAATCAATACGAGATTTTACCTTTTAACATGTTTAATGATAAGAAAATTTTCTTGTTTCGCGATTAATTTATTTCAACCTTGAATAATGTAATTTTTTTATTGGTTCTTCAAAAAATACATCGAGGAATATACATAATGGAAAAAATATATGACCATCACCCCACCCACCCCACCACGAAGCCTCCCTACCCTGCCCCCACCCTAGAATATGGGAGAAGAGAAGACTAAGTGAGTAGCATTAGTTGAGAAAGCATGACGTTGTCCAAAAATAGGGGCACTTCATGGTGTTTGGTGGGCTACCTCCTCCACCACTTATGGACTACATCAAAACAAGGTCAAATTAACAAATACTTATTTTGGAAAGTAATTAAAATAGAATAATTGATTAATGACAAAATGCAGTCTCAAGATTGTGTTAATGGACTTGTTATTACTACACGAAAATCACATTTTTAAACTGTCTACATTTAGTTTCTCACCAAATATTACAAGATTATAACCTATGATCTCTTGAAATACGAGAAAAATGAAAATAAGCCAATGAGATTCCTCGTACGCTCATCCAACCTCCTTTTTCTTATATTTCATCGAACAAGCAAATGAAAAACTATATAATATCATATATAGTTGCACTTAAAAGTAATTTAAACTTTTTTTAAATTTAATTATTTTGTCAGTTACATTGTAATAATTAATTCACTTTAATAAGAACTAAATCTTGACT
This sequence comes from Fraxinus quadrangulata, assembly GCA_903798255.1. Taxonomy (NCBI): domain Eukaryota; kingdom Viridiplantae; phylum Streptophyta; class Magnoliopsida; order Lamiales; family Oleaceae; genus Fraxinus; species Fraxinus quadrangulata. The sequence goes on from CAIGRB010010474.1 coordinate 108,908, forward strand.
TATTTTCTCAAAAAGTACTCAATTTTTTTCCTCGGTGAAATCCATGCCAAACATTAAGCGTCTTCCATCTCTAAAAACACAGAAGAAATTTAATTTTAATTCTTCTCAAAATAACTTGGTCTCATAGTATTCTAGCGTTATAAATAACGCAGGGAGCGAGAAACAATCACAGATGCATTGTTGAAATTTGTGAGGGCATGCCCACTTTAGAAGAATGGAAGTTTAATTAGTTTAACCATAAATAGATTAAAGGTACAACCACTATCCACATGATTGAGCATGGATCAGATTGGGGGAATGGGCAGGTGATTCTCATAATTTTAAATTTTTTTTTTCAATTATTTTATATCCTAGGTACAAAATATATCACATAATATCCATTCTCACGGAATCATGATGACATGAGTAAATTCAAATAGAAAAACTCACATGAAATGTAGGGAGTAAATAGGCTGGTTCATTCCCACAGAAATACTTGTGGATTATGCTGCTCAACAAATACTTGGCAAACCAAAAAATAAATCCAACTTTAAACCAATATAATTGCAGTACAAATTACTAGAAAACTGGATTTAATAACAATCATAGAGTTTATTTAAGTGGAGATGAAGCAGCTTCAAACCCAATGGCCAGCAGTTCTGCTACCATAATCCGACATGAGAAGTTGAGAGGCTTTTTATTATTTACACTCAAAATACAGCTCAGAAATAATGTAGCGACTTGGAACACAATAATGTAATAAACAATTCGTATGTCAAAATAGTATTTTGCCTCCCAATTGCTTTGGAAATTTTATTGCAACATCTCACCATGAAGGCTTATCGAAACTGCATACTCACTTTAAATAGATAATACTAGGCATAAAATTTCCAGACTCGGGTCCTACTCAAAAACTAATCAAAACTTGCACAAATTATTCAAACTATGCTGGGGTTCTGGAAGATACCCCAACAGCATTTTCCATTCGAGTATACCAATCACCAATCCTCGTATGCTCCACCATGTCTCTACCTGACTTGAGATAGCGAATTGGTCTCAAAACACCATAGACAGCAAGGTCACCTAAATTAGGTTTGGCACCACCTGGTGAAGGGATGGGAAAGACAAGTAGAGGCAATAAGGAACTTGTTTGTGACTTTGATCAATAAAAAGATTAGTTAGTTTAGAACTTAAGTAAACTTTTTAATGTTAGCCAACCATGCATTTGCGAACTTTCAGCTTAGGCAAGATACTGCACCAAAAGGAATTGAACAAACCTAGAAATTCTCGACCCTTGAGAGCTGATACCCATGTTTCCGCAGCTTCATATAACGATGCACGTTCATCGGTAATATTATACTTTTTCTTCAATTTCTTAGATACAAAATACATGGCCATAGCTCCTGCATACTTTGCGGTTAATCTCTCGGTAAAACTGAAATTACCTGCAATTGGTCAGAAACATATAATAAGAGTTCAATAAAAGAACAAGTGAGGGAGGCGGCACAGCCAATGCAGCCACTTCAAAGTTCACAGCTAAATATTGTTGTTAAGAGAACTTAGTGTATGCCTCTCCAAAACAGCAAGTTGACCCGTCAATGATCCACAAACCTCAACAAACATCTCAAAAAACACATTTGCAGTGTGTGCACATTACAATTAAGATTTGAGCTAAAAAAACACAGCCAAGGAATAAAGTGGAAAGAAACGACATGGCAATTTAGTATAAACGGATTTTTTTGACCCCATACCATTTCCAGAATATGTATACAACTCATCCAAGAAAATGAAAGGAAAAGGTGAAAAAAAAAAAAGACACATATGAGAGACTGTCAAATTTAAGTTAAAGGTCCGTGGGGCACCACTTCCTCAATAGAACTTATTTCGTTAATTTATGTTAGGAAATCATTAATTTAATAGATATCTTGAGTAGACCTAAAGAAACTCTGTTTAATTGGATCCTTACCAGATGTAACAATGGAATCAAAGGAATGGCCAAAAGGGTGTGTGTGTGTGTATAAAAAGGTAAGCTGATATTCATTTGCCAAAAGGAAGATATATTAATCAAGCATATGATAATACATGCTTGCACCCAACCAAAAACACGTACATAGATATAAACACCTGTAATCAGCATAAATTATCGACTGTCAACTTCACAAATTCCATAATACAGTTCAAGTAAACTAGCATTCAATTACTACTAAGCATATATTAAAACTATGAACCAAGACAATCTAGGTGGGTTAAATACTCCATCTTGGAAGAAGAAGAACAAAAAAAAAGAAAAAAAGTAATTAGCCCTCGTCATTGCCCTTTCTACCATTGTGCCTATACATAATGTGAACCAGCTTAATGTGCATAAATTTGATTGTAGCTATAATTTCATAATTAAAATAATTTTTATAGGCCCCATTTTTAGCTTACACAATTGTAGGAGGCACCAAAGACATTTTTTCTTTTCTTTTCTTTCAGTGATTATACTTTTTATCTCTTTATGAGTGTGACATATGTACAGGCATGTTCATGCAGTGATCAATAATTTAATTTGCACATGCATTCATATAAAATTTAGCTGGATTTTCAGTCACAGATCAATTTGGGATATCATAACGTTAACATTACCATGACTGGTTATGTAGTCAAATGACTCAAGTGCTTCGGAAGTACTTCGATAAATATTTGGTGATAAGATATGCACCAAATGATTGTCCACCCACCTGCAATAATGAGATACAGACTTCACTGTCTCAAACCATGCATATAATATCCAGTAATATTAAATCCAGATTCACAAACTATGGTTATGTACCATGAAATCTCATTTTTGGGGTAATTAGTGTTCATCGAAAGAGGTAAGGACAAAAAGAACAAGTTAAACAACTTTTCAGGATGCTGACAGCTTGGGAACGATAGGATCCTGGATGCTAAAACAAACGAAGCACTAAAATATTGTTTTTTTAGACACAGTTGAAGAGTAATGAACGAAAGACAACACACAAAAGTTTTAACGAGTGTATACGTGGTTCATTCCAAAAGTTGACCAACATCAAGTAATATGGCAAAAAACAATCATACAACAGTAGCAGCAAGTTCTAACAAGAGAGAGAACAAGAGTCATAAATGCATACCCACGCCACTTCTTCTCTTCATCATCTTCCAGTTGAACATCAGGACGAATCTTTTTGGCCAATTTATCAATTATATCTACTCAGAACGTGTGGAAAAAGTTACAAAATTGACTAAAACCCAGAAAAGAAATAAAATACATCATGCTTATATCATCATCACATTTATCTAATGTATCCACTACATTGTATCTTTATATCTTCAAGAAACATTGGAAATGGTAAAAAGTAACACAATGAATACCTGAAGAGTCCACCATTTGATCACCATCAACCATCAATATAGGCACTTTTTGGTAATCAGACCATTTGATTTCCTTTTTGTTGATGGGGTTGACCTCCACAACTTTGTATGGAATATCATAATAATCCAGGAATGCTGGAAAAGAGCATACATCATAAATATGAGGTCCATGACAGGGAATTTAACGAAAACCAGATGATGAAATATAATCCAATAAAAAATTCTATGCAGGCGTTGATAATTGTAAAATTAAAATTTTTAACCTAAATTTTGTCCAATCCCATTGATAACTGCAAAAATGAAGTATAAGCTAGATTTGTCTTGCATTTTACAGCCTCCCTTGAATGTAATCTTAGAAGCCAAGCAAGAGAAGGAACAAACAGAACCCAGGTAACTTCCAAATATGCCAAACTATGATCAAGTAAAGAATTGTTTTACCTTTAAATTGTTAAGGTGTACTTAAACTAAACCTTTTTCTAAAGTTAATCCACAGAAATGGAAATAGGTCACAACTAACTTGAAAACATGCTATATTCTGAATAAAGAGCTGTCACGATTTAAGACAAACAACTAATATATTTATAGAAGAACAAAGTTACTAGTAATACAAGAGTAAAACATAAACAAAATGTATAAGCACAATCCTGATGTTCTGCTCTTAAATTCCACGAGAGAGAGAGAGAGAGAGAGAGATCACTTACGTGGAAGATACAATACCAATCACGAAGAAGCAGATTGAGAATAAAATGTTATCACATAACCACAACAACCCTCATACAAATAAATCACAATAAATAACTACAACTATAATTCACTTCAAATTATATTTCACTAAAATTGAAGATAAATATGATAGATGTTATAGATATGAAAATAATTATCGTAATAATTTACTATAACTGATAAAAAAGCCAATCGCAGAGAGGCAGATTGAGTATAGAAATCATTATTGAACTACATCAATCCTCACACGAATAAAATAAAATAAAATAAAAAACTAGAGCTACAAGTCATATCAAATGTATAAATCCAAAAGTCAAGGTGAATACGATTATAAAAATAAATGTAAAAAATATCACCATTACCTTTAACCTTGTTACAAAAAGGGCAGGCTTCGTACTGATAGAGAACGACGTCGTTGGGGCGATATTTCGACTGCACGTGCTCTTTCGCATGGACCTCCTCAGCGAGGGTTGTGGCTGCGACCGAGAACAGCATGGTCCCGGCGAAAGCTTTACGAGCTGATTGAGGGGTGACCTTGTCGTACGAGAACCAGCAAGACCTCGCCGAGTAGTTATTGCTGTTAGTACTAAACAGAGCCGCCTGGAAGAGTCGATGTTGGTTTTGGATGGGATTTTCCAACGCCGCCGGTGAGGCGGCGACGCGGCATACGGCGGCGAGTGAGCTAAATCTCCTCATTTTATGACGCAATCTGAGAGACCTTTTGGCAAGTGTATGACTGAAAGTTCGATCTTTTTGAGGGGTTTGGGGAGGTTTTAGTAGCTGTGTGCTGTCCACGTAAACGAAATACGTTTCATTAATTCTTTATTTTTTCATTTATGTTCTAGATCATTCCAAATTTAATTTAAGAAAAAAAATTGAAAATTGATTGTATGCTGATCAAGTCAACCTTTTTAAATCTAGAAAAGTAAAGGGAAATAACGATATGGGAAAATCAACTTGAACAATTCCCTGAAAAATCGGGGGATTATGTGGCGCCGCCTACCGCCCCCCAATAGCACGTCCTTCTTAGAAAATGATCACTTTTTTTTCTTTTTTTAAATTAACAAAATTATCTCTTTTGAAAGAAATTATCGAAAATGCTCTTAATTTCATTTTTCATAAAATGTAATCATGTATAACTTTTGAGATAAATTTTGAAAGCGTTCAAGACAAGATTCATTTCACGAGTTAGTTAAGTGGTATGTTAGACAATTTTGATAGTCCTGAAAGACAGTTCGACTAATCACGATAATTTCAATTGTAAGATTGAAATTGTCTTGATTAGTTGAATTGTCTTTTAAATTTTAAAACAGTTCTAATATCTTCTATCTTATAAAATGGTTAAAACCATGTTTATGATAAGTGTTCGTGATGACATAAAATTAGCTTAATCAACTTTTCTCCAAGAATCATCGATCCATTCTCAGTTTCCTGATTGATCACAATATTTCAATTTACTCAAATCTTTCTTGAATTTAAAATAATGATAGACTTTTCTTCATTTTCTTTACTTAAAATAATGATCGACCCTCACAAAATAAAGAAAACGTGTCTATTAACAGACCTCTTAGAGACACTTTTATGCTTTAAACTTTTGTTTGCAAAATGATATTTTAATTAAATTTTTTATCAATTGCATCAATGCTTTATTGATTACCTAAATGACCATGTGACATTCTGTTCTTCATTTCCCAAAACTAATACTTCACACAAATCTAATACAACCAGAGTTTACAGTTCTCGACAAATGTATTCTAATGTACACCTCCAACTGTAATGAATTCAAAAACAGTATTCACCTTCCTGACTATGATAGAGAAGCAATAAGAAATCCACAGGATTACCGACTAAACACACCAGAGTGCGCGGTTTTCTCCCTACAGGAGAGATCAACAGTGATACTGGTTTCAGTATGAAAAATAAGTTAACAAAAAGCTATTAAAAAGCTACACAGTAACAACATAATTCCCAGTCTAAAAGAAAGTATAACTCTCCAATAATAAGCTACAGAGATGAGAGTTTAATGTCATTCCTGAACCTGCAGCTTTGCCAAGATATGAGCTTCAATGTACTTCTCCCTTGAGGTGCATTTTGGTGGAATCACCTCCTCCACAACTCGAAAAATGCTGACATCAAGGATGATGCCATCATTTATTCCGCTGGCGAGATGGAACACACACACATCAAATTCTTCTAAAAAGTTGTGCACCACAAAATTATCCCATCCTTTTTTCAGTCCGCCGCCATCACCTCTGCAATGGTATTTGGCTTTAAATGTATCCAGTTCGGTGCGGAGGACAAAATCTTGATTTTTCGGATGTACATTCACCCTTGCCCACTTAGTAGGAAGTGTCTGCATCAAATATCCCAAGACTGTCATTAAGAAATACAAATACTTGAACACGTTATCAAAGGAAAGAAAGGAAGGGAAGAAAACCCAAACAGTGTACAGGCAGGTGAAAAATACTCGTGGTCACAATATTTTAATGAAATTTCATGTTTGGTCAATATAGTTCATTTTGTTCCAAGTTGGTCACTGAACTCAAACTTCATCTAAAATCAATCATTGATCTTGAACAGTAATTACCATTTGGTCATTTCATCCATATTCATTAGTTTCCCTAATGGAAAAGTTGATGTGACAGCCTAGTTGACCAACAATTAGACTTTCATGCCACCTTTTCTATTAACAAACAAACATATATAGCTAGAGTGACCAAACTGTATCAAAGTTTAAATTCAGTAAGCAACTTGAAACAAAAAGAAGTTTAGTGATCGAGACCAAATTTTGTTTAATCATCACAAGAACCCTTTTAAATGCTTATCAGCATACTGCACTTACCAAGAAGAATCGTCTGTAGACATGTGTAGGACGCATGACTACAGTAAAACAGTTTTCTGCTGATGCTGCCTTAGCCTTTGCCTTTTCCAGTACTCGCTTTTTTTCCTCTTCAGTAACTGCCCTTCTGTGGGATTCACACTTCAAAGGCTCTACAGAAAAATAAGTAACTATTAAGAACACGCCTCTGTCTCTTCAGTGACATTGTCATTTTTTAAAGTAAGATAATAGGATCTAAAATAATACATACTCTTTTTTCCCCTCCTAGCCTTCCCATTAGATCTGGCAGGTAGTCTTGATAATGTTGGCGTATTTGCAGAAACATTCCTCAGATTTTTCACCGGAATGTAGTCAACATCGTCAGAATATTCATCAGAGAGTTCATCAGTATCTTCATCTTCAGCTCTCCCTGGCACATTCCTGTTTACCAATGATGCTGCATTTGCCTTAGCTTCCTCTCCAGTTACAGCCGTTCTATGGCATGTCAACTGCAACGGATTTCCACCAACTCCATTGCCAGAACGACACCTACCATCTGCAAGAAAATGATTCTAACTAAGTCTCTTCAGTGACAATTTTCTTTAGAGTAACAAAATGGGATCTGGAATAAAACTTACTATTGATTGCCCTACGAGCCTTTGCTTTAGTTCTGGTAGGTAGTCTCCTTGAGCTTTTTACTGGATGGTAGTCATCGTCATCGTCGGACGGATGGTAGTCATCGTCATCACTGGAAGATTCAATATCTTCATCTTCAATTCTTCCTGGCCCCTTCCTCTTTCTCTTACAGCAAAATTCCCCTTCTGTATGCTCACATTTTGTTGCAAAATGTGAAGCTACTCTCTCACAGGAATTATTCTGGTCAAAGATATTAACATCAAATATTGAATTCCCATTGTATTTAAATATCAAAATATCATTTTCCTCTAGAAAATTATCTTCGACAAACTCTTTCCAGCCCCGTTTGAGAACATATGCATTCCTATCTGACATTAATCCTACATTCCAACTAATCCCACTTGGAGTTTTCAGATTCACGGTTTCAGCCAACTTCTCTCTCACATTTTCAGCAAACTTTTTCGGAATAACCTGCATATTAAATTTATCAAAGTCATCAAATATATATGGTCTGAAATAATGTATAAGATAGGTAACCAAGACGAAAGAATATGCTACAACAAATGAATGATTAAGTGAATGAACAAGCAGCACAATCGAATTCCACTATCAAATATCAGCCATTTTTCTTATAGTGGGGTCTTTTTATCGCCATTGATGTAGTCCCACCCATGGTTTAAAACACCCTTTCGAAGCGCTAACAAAAAGTAAAGAGGTGCAAGTTTTGAAGACAATTAAGAGGCTTACACCTCTATTGATTGAGGCATAAGCCTCACAGCACAAGTTACACTTCAAATTGTTCAACCGTGTCGTGAATTTTAAAGTTTGTTAATGGTTTACTACAAGCTTATTTTTCTCGTTTTTAACTTACTCTTTCAATTTGCACTGAGGCTTACGCCTTTAAACACTGGTCGCACCTAAAAAGATTTGCCGAATTACTCAAATTTGAGTTCAAACTTGACCACCTCCATAAAAGCGATTTTCTTCAACCATGGAAGTTCCACTAAACTCAAAAAGAATCCCAATGAAATAAAATTGAAACCGTCTTTCATTAAATTACAAGATTTAGATGGATAACATTCTTCATAATTTAACTTATATTTCTTCTTCTTTGTCAAAATAGATAACACAAACATAGACATACACAACTACACACGTGCACAAGGAGGAAGAAGAAATTGACTCACAAGCTGTTCATCAAAAGGCAAGGATAGAATCTGACAGAATTGGACTGGTTGGCAACGAGACCAGTATTTATCTTCCTCACAATGTCTGCAAGCTAAACAGGTATCCCTCATTTTCCTGCAAATCTGAAAACCATAAGAAAATCAAGAGTAAAAATCGGTACCAAACTAATTGTACCAAGAAAGGAAAAGAAACGAGCAAACTTCTGAATTCTAAATTAGTGTTCTGGCGATACCCATTCATTTATATTCACAATAAGTTGCTACATCTAGGTGGGGTTCATGAGTTATCCACTTAATGAGCTATACATTAAATTGATTTACTTAACTCATTTGAACCCAAAATACAATGATTTTATATATAAATTATGAGACAGCCATCCCCATGCATCTCTAATTGACCGTAGATGTAACAGACACTAATGATGGAAGCCAACTATGTATCAGATCCACTGTCCAGGTTCATTGTGATCTGTTACTGCTTGTGCAATATTTAATAAAATTTCGCATTATGACTCCTTTAATTGGACAAAATCGACCTGAAGTACAACATAACAGTTCCATACATGGGAACCACCAGCCCCTGCAGTACTCACAATAATTTAATAAAATAGAGATAAGCCTATTACTTCCCACTTCCATTAAAACAACATGAAATATACATACATCGACATAAATTGCAGCAAGCCCATCTGTTATCAAACATATGATACAAAAGTGTCTATCCAAAAATAATATCACAAATCTTTCAAAAAGGACTATACAAACTGAATAAGCCGTTTCTTTTTCACTCTAGAACCAGCAAGCTCTTCAAAAACTGCCAAAAAACTTAATTGCTACAGTAATACATAGGATAGAATTTTAGTTCTTTGATCAAATTAGTCGAGTTAGTAAAACAAATAGCGAAAGGAAATTTGAAACAATGCCAGGCGGTGGAACCATTAGCGACTAAAATAGAGGTTGTGGGGCCCTATAGATGGACGGAGTTCAGACCGTCAGCATATTTAAGGTTTTTAACAAGCTTATCACTAAGCTGTTAAATCCTCGGTTGAGTAATATGCTTCCACGTAATATATCTCTTCAACATAGTGGATTTATCACCCGTCACCTGATTGGGGATATGTTTTATATTACAAGTACCTATGAGATCAGGAGGGAAATTAGATCCTGATTTCAGATATGTCGATATTAAGGATGATTCCCATATTGATAATTTGATTCTTATGGCTTATGAGGAACGATGCAAAGCACAGTGAAATATGCACGGAACCTAGACGGATCATTTAGATAGTTTATCGCACAATTTCACTTCTCCATATGGGTCGATTATTTCGTCCTATTCATTTGGCTTGGAGATTTGACTATCGCATTACTTTTTGGTGTTGCTTTGACTCTTCCACCTTCAGCACCCCCTGTATTAGTTTTTTGACGTACTCTACCAGTAGGATCTTACATGATCAACATTGGTGGATGCATCAATGATGGATTTGCTAGTGATGTAGACATTAATCGAGACCAGGATAGACATTGCATTAGTGCTTTCTCGTCATCATATGGAGATTGCCTTATTTTGGAGGCTAAGTTAAGGACTATCATGAATGAAATTTTACTTGCTCGACGACTTGGAGTATGAAGGCTAACTAGTCCATAGCCATTCACTGCATTGCTAGGGGTAGAGGACCATGAGTAATTCAGATCATTCTTAGACAAATCAAACATCTTCTCTCTTTTGATCGTGAGATAATATTTCTCACATTTATCAGGAACTGAGTTGCCAATTCACTTGCATCTGATGGTTGGGATGAGCGTTATTATCAGGAGTCTAAAAACTCACTGGGTTTGTGTTGATTTTTTCCTTAAAACAAAGGCTAGCCTAAGGCACTATAGGCTAACTATGATGTAGGTGCACTAGTTGTATTGAATACAACTTGCAAAAGGCGTGCTACTCTTTAAACAAGCTACAAAACTTGTAAACTTTTGATGTGGGATTCAAATCTACACTTTAGACACTTAAATATTCTAATGAGCCGTAATATCTTATGAGCATCTTATAAGAGACTCTTCCAATTTGACCCATGAATTGTTATGACCCACAACATTAATTATACCAAATTTAAAGTTCAACCTAATTAGTTCCAACAAATATATAAGCTTCTAAATCACTAAGTGGAAAGTTCGCAAATATTAAGACTTTTCCACTTTTTAAATGTTTACTAAATCTGGATTTTTCTATTATACATTTAAATAGTTATAAAATCTAAAAATCAATTTGGAAAATGTAAATAATATAAATTATGGAATCGGGTAAATGTATAGTCTAAAGAATCTGAAATGTGATTATATAATTTGGAATGTAAACTAGATTGTCATCTAATGATAGTAAGAGCAGATATCTAAAAATCTATGAACTGCAGAAACTAAAATCTATATATTATAACTAATAAACCATACATTATAAAAAAATCACACTAAAAATGTACCTAATGAATAACATCACCCATGTATGGAGTACAAGGCAAAGCTACTCCATTATGATAATCTGTAATATGTCTTCTGATAATTTGGTCATACGTGTGTGGAGTTACCTTAAAAGGCTAAACACCCCGTACACAACATAAAACATATGTGTACGAGAGGGCATTAGAGTCCCAAAGCTTTAAATCTTGTAACGATGGTCCCAAACCATTGATTTATTGTATCTCGGGTCCATAACCTTTAAAAAGCAGGCAGACATGGTCCTTTCTTTATGAAAACTATTAGATTGACTGTTAAATAGTTAAAATATACTTAAAATGACCAATCTACCTTTTTTTCAAATTAAATCATAAAAATGGAAGAAGAAAAGAAAAAGGAAAAAGAAACACAAAGGGAAAAGGAAAAATAAAACAAAAATTTGCAACCCCCCTTCCATCGCTTCTCCTCAAAAATCGCAGCGGCCAACTATCGCTCACCTCATCCTCAAATCCTGTTGTTATCTCTCTGTAACCAGCCCCTTTATAGAAACTTTTTTTGCTTGATCATTTTTATCTACTACAACCACCAACATCCAACCTTCCTCCACCACATCTATCCTCAAGGCTGCCACAATCGTCCCCACCAGTACTAAAATTGTAACGGTTCGATCATCATACTTAAACTGTTATATCATACATACTATCTGCTTTAAGACAGCATTTGCCCATCTTTAACCTCACGTCTTTCTATCATGTCCTCTAGATTCAATTTAAATCTCCTATGACAAATGTCTTGAGTTTGAATACTGGGGGTGAGAAGAAATTCATAAGGGATAAGATGACTTCAGACTTCATAAAGCGGACAATATGTATGATATAACAACTTGGATACAGAAGTTCGTATCGATACGAAAATTGCACCTTAGGATATGTTCTTTGTGTTACTATCCCACTATGACATCAAAGTTAACAAGAAATAGTGAAATTTCAAGATAACCCCCAAATGATATATTACATATAGAAAGCCACCCTTCAAATCCACACCATATTTTTAAGATAACCAAATTATCAAAACACAAAATCTGAGTTCAAGAAAGATCGCAAATGTAAATCTAAGAGAATTTATTATGCGAAAAATGAGCCTCTCTAAATAGAAACAAGATCAACCTACATTTGTTGTATTGTAGATAATTACACCCCCTCACAAAATTATAAACATGTAGATAGATAAATAAAGAAAAAAAAAACACTGAAGAGACAATAAGTAGGGGAGAGAATCTGAGGGCTTATTTTTAAAAAATTTGTCGAATCAATTATACATGGGAACAAGAATTAAGGAAATAAAAATCCTATTAAAAACGCAAACTCAAATCTAAAAGGCTAAATCTAAGGCAACTTATTTAAATGCTTTACCTCTCTCTACTTCTGATTTCCTTTTCCAAATGCGTGTTGGAGATGAGTTTTTAAAGATGTTTTATATAGATTTGCAAGGTTTGGAGGCTATGAAAAATGATGGTGGTGTAGCCGATGTTTTATTATAGATTGTGTCCACTGATGCTATTGTTGACAGTAGCAGCGATAGTGGTTGTAGCAACCACTAATGGTGGGATTTAGGTACGTTTATTGAGGAAGAAAATGGCGTAGTGGAAGGGGTGGGTGGGATTAGGTGTGTACCAACTTTTTCCTATTCTTTAAAGCTTGTTTGTAAAAGATTTTCTAAATCAAATTTTCCCTAAAATCATTTTCAACCACACATTTTATAAAACCCACAACTTTTCTCCACTTTTTAATCGCATATTATCCAAAAAAAATATTTTCCATGGAAAATCTATGCAAAACGAGCCCTTATTTCTTTTTTTTCCTTAGTTCCTTTATTTTATTTCATTTTCTTTATTTTATATTAAACCAAGGATAGAATAAGAATTTTACTCAAAATTTGACATTTTTTAAGGATCACATTAACGTTTTACGTTAGAAAAGTACTAAGCTAACATTTGAAAGGTTTAGGATCCCGAGTGCTAGTTATCAAAGGTTTGGGATGGACCCTATTGCCACATGGTTTAAAGGTTTCAGACCCCCAATGCTATTTACCCTTAAATTTTTTACTTCCCATGAACTTAAATTTCATGATCTATGAACTACAACCAAAATCCATGTCAAGCCTTCATCTTTCCAATTCACCGAGCAAGAACTCCTTTATTCA